>CM036753.1:68336364-68558864 GCA_020796225.1 Arion vulgaris | reverse complement strand
TTGCAACACGAAACAAAGTAATGTCATTGCAACACGAAGCAAAGTAATGTCAGTGGTCACGAAACAAAGTAATGTCAGTGCAACATGAAACAAAGTAATGTCTGTGGTCACGAAACAAAGTAATGTCAGTGCAACACGAAACAAAGTAATATCAGTGGTCACGACACAAAGTAATGCCAGTGGTCACGAAACAAAGTAATGTCAGTGCAACATGAAACAAAGTAATGTCTGTGACCACGAAACAAAGTAATGTCAGTGGTCACGGAACAAAGTAATGTCATTGCAACACGAAACAAAGTAATGTCATTGCAACACGATGCAAAGTAATGTCAGTGGTCACGGAACAAAGTAATGTCATTGCAACACGAAGCAAAGTAATGTCTGTGACCACGAAACAAAGTAATGTCAGTGGTCACGGAACAAAGTAATGTCATTGCAACACGAAACAAAGTAATGTCTGTGACCACGAAACAAAGTAATGTCAGTGGTCACGGAACAAAGTAATGTCATTGCAACACGAAACAAAGTAATGTCATTGCAACACGAAGCAAAGTAATGTCAGTGGTCACGAAACAAAGTAATGTCAGTGCAACACGAAACAAAGTAATGTCAGTGCAACACGAAACAAAGTAATGTCAGTGCAACACGAAACAAAGTAATGTCAGTGCAACACGAAACAAAGTAATGTCAGTGCAACACGAAACAAAGTAATGTCAGTGCACACAGGATCACATACAAATCATAAAGAAGGGTTAACAAGTGGTCAATATGGAGCGTTCGAAGAAGCAGAAGCTCTTAGGCTCAGATCACATACAAATCACAAAGAAGGGTTAACAAGTGGTCGATATGGAGCGTTTGAAGAAGACAAAGAAGAAGACCCTTTAGAGCCTTATATGGCATTGGATCGAATGACAAGAACCCAATTGGTACTGAATCACTGATGAAGAAACAGAAGATAATAACAAAACGTCAGAGACAAACCAGTTTCTTAAGTTCTGAAATTCTTTTGAAATGTAGGAGAAGACACTTACGTCACTAGGACTAGGCGTGACAGAATATAACAATCTCAGAACTATTGCCTTGAAAATAGGTTTTAGGGCGGATACCTGTGAAAATTAGAACTTTCTGAAATTTTCTACCCGGACTTGGAAACGCCTTAAAAGCAAACAAACAAAATTAGAACCAGACTGTAAACATTATCAAATAGTTTTGTTCATATTTAAAAAAAAAAAAAAAGAAAATTTGACAAAATTTCTGTATCATTTAAAAAAAAAAAAAATAGAAAGATTGACACGATTCCTGTCTTTCTTTCTCTCTAATCCTGTTTTGTCTCACAGAGTCAGGATAAGAAGAGATTGAAAGAAATTGCTTTTTTTGTATGCTTCATAAATAATATCTTTCGTCGCCTCTGTTATCTTTGAGGTCCATCTTTTGCGTAGACGGCCTTTTGCTTTGTATTTACTGTATTGGAGTAAAATTATTCTTTGAGGCACACTGTCTATTAGTAATCTGCTTATGTGGCTGAACCATTTAATTTGCTCTTTCATGATGAAGTTGATTACTGATGGTGTTCCCACTTGTTTCCTGATGTCTTCATTTCTAAACCAGTCTCTTCTTTAGACGACTTCTGTACCATTTTTAAACACACAGCAAATTTGTGAAGAAATAAGTGTAAAATGTACACATTCTCAACATGAATAGACTTTCTTCTTGTTTCTTCTTCAGTTTTCTTCTTCTTAGTTTTCTTCTTAGTTTTCTTCTTCAGTTTTCTTCTTTAGTTTTCTTCTTCTTAGTTTTCTTCTTCTTAGTTTTCTTCTTCTTAGTTTTCTTCTTAGTTTTCTTCTTAGTTTTCTTCTTCTTAGTTTTCTTCTTCTTAGTTTTCTTCTTCTTAGTTTTCTTCTTCTTAGTTTTCTTCTTCTTAGTTTTCTTCTTCTTAGTTTTCTTCTTAGTTTTCTTCTTCTTAGTTTTCTTCTTCTTAGTTTTCTTCTTAGTTTTCTTCTTCTTAGTTTTCTTCTCATCTTAGTTTTCTTCTTCTTAGTTTTCTTCTTTAGTTTTCTTCTTTAGTTTTTTTTTAGTTTTCTTCTTCTTAGTTCTTCTTCTGTTTTCTTCTTCAGTTTTCTTCTTTAGTTCTTCTTCTTTTCGTTTTCTCTTTTCCAACTTTCTTCTACTATGCATGTGATTGCATGTGATCCGAGCCTGAGAGCGATTGTACGTTGTCCCAGTTATGCGCCTACAAGTAGGACAGCACATCCAATTCCTGCGACGCTTTTTATTTACTAGGGTAGTTTTTCTAGGCCCCTACCTCAGTCGCCTCTTACGACATGCCTTGTAGATCGCAGTGTTACTATTCTTTAATCTCCTGAGGGCCCTGGCAACACACGGGCGGCCATCAGTCAAAGTAAACAAGTTGTTGATTTTTCTAGACACCACTTACAAGTTCAGTAGTTTGCCATTGATTTCTGTACGGTGATGTATATTTGTACTGTTCGTAAAAATCAACGGGAACAAATTTTCTTCCAATTTGGTCGCCGCGGATTTTGAACCAGAGACTCTTGTATTGTGATCGAGTTCACTATCACTATGCCACATACGTTCACACAACGTTGTGTTACACTTGGATAGTTAGATCCATTGTGGATCCGTGGATGCCTACACAAATTACATATTTGTTAGTACAGCAACCAACATCAAAGTAGCAACTATATTATAAAGTTGTCTACTCAAAACATCTCCCTTTTTACAACTCAAAACATGTCAATGATGATGTTGTTTTCTTGTTTTGTTTTTTTACTTTTATCTTTCAACCTCTGGAGCTCACTTCCTGCAGTTAAAGAGAGAGAGAGAGAGAGAGAGAGAGAGAGAGAGAGAGAGGACGGAAAGAGAGATGAAAAGTTGTCAAGGGCAAAGTCATCTGTATGTATATTCAGTCTGATTTTTAAGCATCGAGTCGCGTTTGAAAATGTCAGAATTGTTGTTTAGCGTAACGCAAATTTTTTAGGTGGTCCAAATCGTAGATTTACAATATACATTTAGAACGTGGGAGAGGAAGGCCCCCTAGCTTTGTTGTGGTTATTTGTTGTAGTTAGAAGACACCATATTTAATGAGCTAGTATTATATCTATCTATTCTCTGTTACTGTTTTGCTTCCCGGTGTCAGGTCGATAGAAGAGGCACATGTAGCGAGTCTTCTAATGCGCTTTGTACAAGATGGAATTTAGCGCCTCGGATATTCCGTCGATTCATCGCTTACGTGGTCGTTTCTGGGTCTGTTGCCGGTGTATCTTAGAGCTAATGCTCTCTGCGGGAGACTGTTCTATGATAACCTTGTATTATGTGTGCAAATTCTTACATTTTTGTTCAAGTTGTAAAAAAAAGTCTAGATTTATACATTGGATTCTACGCAAAAAGTTAATAGTTATTTGTTTTATGTTTGTTGCTTCTGATATAACCCCCCAAAAAGGACTCGTTATTAGACAGAAAGCACATGTCTCGACTGAAATATGCTTTAATTACCTACACAACAAAGAAACGAACAATAACAAAAACAATCAAAGAGATTATGTTGCATTCTTGCTAAAAAATTGCATTCAATGTCTGTCTATACATAAATACATGTTCCCGGTGGTAATATATGGATATGAATAATGAATTATTATGCAAGCTTTAAAGAAGAAAATCTCGATTTTGGAAATCTAGTGATACGACTAAATAATCGTAGAATGTGCTGGACCACAGCCAACTATAAACTCATACGGCCAGAGGAAGCAGGTAAAAATTCTAGGAAATAAGACCTCCAACCGCCACGTGACCTCGCATTCCAGTATTATTGTATATAGACTAATTCATTTTAAGATCAACACAACGTGCTAAATCAAGTTTATATTATGCAACAAGTTAAGTTTAACAATAAGAAATATCAGTATTATGAATATTTTCACCAATCAATAACAATACACTCATAGAATTGAGTAAAATTTCAAAAAAGCTTGCAGTGTTCTATCAAACATTTATAAAAATCCAGCCCCCCAAATTAAACTAGGTCAGAGTTTCCCCGTTAGTTATGCGGTCCAATATTAGAGTTGGATGTGGCTGGACAAAGTAGAGGAAAATATAGACATCAAATAAAATCTTAATATTTATGGATATTGACTCAGAAACAAACAATATCATGTCTCGGAAACTGAAATATGTGGGCGATACTAAACGTTCTCATAGTTTATGGATAGTAGTAATCTATGGATCCTGGAAGACGCGGCAGGGGAAGTCCAACAACGACGGGAACAGCACACCATTAAAGAAACGCTGAGCTAAAAGCTTAAGGAGGCGGGAGAATTTCTAGAACTTGAGTCTTTTAACTGTCATAGGTGTTCTACAAAGAACATACTGCTTAAATAGCCAACAGAGCTGATTTTTCTGCGTTCATGATATGTCATTCTGCTAGATTGTCACCTGATGAATCAACTGCGAAAGCACACTGACCAACAGAGACGAACATCCATGCAAAGCTGGTTGGAAGACTTGATGAACTAGCAAACACAACATTATACACCCAGAGAACCGGACTAATTGTGTAGACATTGAACAAAATTGAACAAAATGGAAAAATTAGACATGAGAATGTTAAGAGTTTTATGCATTGCTAAAATTACTGTGTTGATGCGCTGAAAAAGAGCAACGACCATAAAAAAAAGTATTATCAATATGAAAAAGAGTCAGAAGTAACCTTTTGGGAATTTAATAAGAAGGGATGTTTAGATCAAAACCCTTATAAAGAGAAAATCTAAATTAGACTAGAAGACAAATACTGGATATGATTATGGAAAAGACATCGCCAAAGACCTAAACAGAACAGAGCAGGTCATTATATTTCGCCTACGTACCGGACACTGCAGACTCAACAAACACTTACATAGACTAGGAATAAATCAAACAGCTCTCTGCCAGTGTCAGCAGACAGAATAGACACCGGAGCATGTCCTTCAAGACTGTCATCTCCTGTGTGAGCTGATAAGCAACATGTGGCCACACCCAGTTGACCTAAAAACTAAGCTTTTGGGATACCTGACAGACTTGAAGCTGGCTGTCCACTTTGTGTTCAGCAGTAAACAAAGCGCATGACCAACGATCGAGGAAGAAGAAGAACTTATTGTGACAACCCGTAAAACTAATGAGATACGAGACAAAGGTCGACAGAGAGAAAATTATGGTTAACTTGGCTTTATGGCATTGAAGAGTGTTAACATTCGAACTGATGAAAAACAACAAAATATAGACGTTTGGGGAAATCTATTGTCGTCTACTCCAGCCCGCAGGGCACTGATGATGATGATGACGAGTCTCTAATGAATATTCTTAGTAATAGATTGAACTAAGTTAAGCTAATTGCATATTCTTTACAGGACTTTGCGAATCAACCCCAGCTTTTTAACGCTGTTTGTGATTTTTCTAGGCATTATCACGTTCAGTAGTTTGCCATTGCTTTCTGAACGGGTGGCGTCATCGTCCTTTTGTAAAATTCCACGCGAAACAATTTGCAACCAAATTATCCACAGAGTGATTCGAACTCAGAACGTCGGGGTTAATAGACCGAGTCACTATCCCCTATGCCACAGACTCCAGCATACATTGAACTACTTGATATAAAATTAGAAGATACAGCGGAAGCCCAATACACAATGAAGCTTCATCACACAGATAAGGAAATGGAAGTTGTCATCTCTTGCGAGGGAGAGGCACGAGGAGGGGCATGTAACCAACATAAAAAAGTTGAAGTACGCTCTGATACAAGAAAAATTAATGAGATAGAGAAATGGGCTTAATATAGAGAGAAGACAATGGACACTTTAGCCAAGTCGCATTTGTGACATTAAACAACAGAACTGATAATAGGCAAGGGATAGGCAGTTGTGGCAGATTTGATTCGTCTACGCTAGCCAGCATGACACATCTATTTCTTATACACACACACACACACACATACATACACTCACACATACATACATACACGCATACATACATACATACATACATACATACATACATACATACATACATACACAATACATACATACATACACACATACATACATACACGCATACATACATACATACATACATACACGCATACATACATACACGCATACATACATACACGCATACATACATACATACACACACACATACATACATACACACACATACATACATACACACATACATACATACATACATACATACACATACATACATACACGCATACATACATACATACAACATACATACATACAACACACATACATACATACATACATACATACATACATACACGCATACATACATACATACATACATACATACACAATAACACATACATACATACATACACAAATACATACATACACACACATACATACATACACGCATACATACATAACACGCATACATACATACATACATACATACATACATACATACACGCATACATACATACACGCATCTACATACACGCATACATACATACACGCATAATACATACACGCATACATGCAGACATGCACAGCACGCACGCACGCACGCACGCACGCAGCACAGACAGACAGACAGACAGACAGACAGACAGACAGACAGACAGACAGACAGACAGACAGCAGCAGACAGACAGACAGACAGACAGACAGACAGACAGACAGACAGACAGACAGACAGACAGACAGACAGACAGACAGACAGACAGACAGACAGACAGACAGACAGACAGACAGACAGACAGACAGACAGACAGACAGACAGACAGACAGACAGACAGACAGACAGACAGACAGACAGACAGACAGACAGAAGACAGACAGACAGACAGACAGACAGACAGACAGATAGATAGATAGATAGATAGATAGATTGATAGATAGATAGATAGATAGATAGATAGATAGATAGATAGATAGATAGATAGATAGATAGATAGATAGATAGATAGATAGATAGATAGATAGATAGATAGATAGATAGATAGATAGATAGATAGATAATAAAGATGATGGAAGGGAGAACGAGGGGATGGATAGAAAGAAGGCAGAAGAAAGACGAACAGAAAGAGAGGACATAGATAAAAAGAGAGAGTGACAGGCACACAAGACATAAGGAGGGAAATAGAGGAAAGAAAGAGATAAAGGACATATTGGAGGTAGAGAATGACAGAGATACAGCTACCAGAAACACACGTGTACATGTTTCACAAAATACTATAGAAAGTTCACGATTTATGCTTCTTCTTCTTCACCCTTCGCCCCTAGCAAAGCATAGGTCCGCAACCAAGGCCTTCCAAGCCCGCCTATCCAAGGCCATTTTTTTCTAGATCTCTCCACTCTCTTGGCATGTTTTTGCTCTCTATCTCCAACTCCCGTCTCCAGATCTTCTTCTTCTTCTTTGCGTTCGTCCTTTATGACCAATTTTAATCACTCTTTGTGATATGTTTAATCTTTGCCAAGAACGTGTATACGTTGCACATTGGTTTGGTAGGCCTCTAAACGCATAGACTTCTACACGTTTAGGACACATGCATCCGATTTCAGCCAAAACCTCCTTAGTCACCTCTTACAACATGCATGGCAGGTAACAGTGGTTCTATTCTATACACCCCAAATTGGGCCCCGGTAACTACTCGGGCAGCTCTAGATGTACCTGGGTTTTCCTTTACCTCAATTGCCTTGGGGATTCCATCGGTGAGCCTGTCTCGTGATGCTGTCAAGAGGTTTCCTCAGTGTGTGTTCTATCCATCACCCCCTTGTGCTTCATATCTCTTGTTGCACTTGCCGTTGTCTTGCCCTATCCCACAGTTCCCTGCTTGTGATCATGTCATACCATCGCAGATGGAGTATCCTGCGTAGACATCTGTTCACGATTTATTGGCATTTGTCAAATTACTTAGTAGACACAAGCTCAGTTTCTTCACTATAAATGTGGCGTAATCTCTATATATAATGTTGTGATTGTATTAGGACTTGACAAGAAACAATAAATTAAACGTTTCGGCCCCATAATAAACAGATTTATAGATCTTTGTGGTGATATAGTGTCCGTCTCTCGCACCAAATGTACTCGGTTCGTTTTCTGAGTGGAGAGATCGGAATATTTTTCAATAGATCCTTCATCTTAATGCAGATGAGATGGAGTTCCTAGTCATATCGGAGACGGTCGATGCAAGTATCGTTTTAAAGTTGAGCACGTTTAAAAAAAACCACCTGGTAGTTAAAAATGGATGACTAGGCTGCAAAGCCGCTGCACAAATTCAAATACTGGATCCCGAAGTTGTATGCTGAAGGAAGCTACTAAAAATAACGTGTATAGATCTTTTTCTTCGAACGCTCCATATCTACCACTTGTTAATCACTCTGTGTGATTTATATGTGATCTGAGACTAAGAGCGATTGTACGAGTTGTGCTAGTTATGCGACTACAAGTTGGCCAGCACGTCCGATTTCCGCTGATGTTTTTTATTTACTAGGGTAGCTTCCCTAGGTCCTACATCAGTCGCCTCTTACAGTAAAATTAGTAGGTCGCAGTGGTACTATTCTTTGTTTTACTTGCGAGCTCCAGCACCACAATGGCGATGTGTATAGATAAATTCACATACTAACGAAAAACATATGGACAAAACTGCTCGTACTTGCTCAGGTAGACAAGACACCTGACTAAAACATTGACATGTTCTGAATCAGAACATGTAGGTGCTTGTGGGTCACGTTAGAACAGATACGCCGCACGTGTGTTACGTCCGTTAAGATCAACCGACTCCCGCTTGATCAATTATAGGGCTCTCTAGGTCAGAGAGTTAGTCATAAACTCAAAGTAGATGGTACAAGAAAGAGGAATGGAATGTTGGGAAATAATATATATTGTAACTTTACTGTAGAGAATACAGCTGCACCAATGACAACGTAAAACCAGAGAAATGTACCTGCATTACTGTATGAGTTTTATTATTATTATTATTATTATTATTGCTACTGTCAGTTATTGTTGTTATTATGTTTACTATATTTTTCTGTTCCCCTGGTATGAATTTAGATGTAGTAACGACGGCTAATATAGCGTCTCTGGCGGATTTTTATGTGAATGCTTGTTTTCCTTATCAACAGTGTCCATAGCTATTCAGACGAGCCTTACTCTGACTTCAGAGGTACTTGCAATTTAGATCCCCAAGTATAGGTTCAGGGTCTCCTGAAGTCCCTCCGCGTAAAGTGTACACAGGATAAGTTTTACGCTTCATGTTGAGTTTATCTAATGTCTCTGACCTCTTCAATCAACCTTTTTTGGGGAGGGTGAGTTTCCTCTTACCTTATATTATGCTATTCACAAGTAGTATTCTCTTGACGCAGATTGTTTTAGTTTCTTATAGAAAAAAAGATCTCAAGACGAAGGATTGACTTAATTGTGCCGGATTTCCACATATGACTCCATCTCTGTCGGCAGAAATGACACTCCATCTGCCGAGAGTGTCACACAAAGCACGCAAACTTCACAGCTCCTGCAAAACAAATCTAGAGACCTCATGAAAAATTGTATATGTGACTCGGTTCGTATCTGAACTCACAACCTTCAGAATAACAAGCAAACAATAGAAGTATATGTATGATGTTTTCTGTCATTTTCTATAGAAGTATATGTATGATGTTTTCTGTCATTTTCTATAGAAGTATATGTATGATGTTTTCTGTCATTTTCTATAGAAGTATATGCATGATGTTTTCTGTTATTTTCTATAGAAGTATATGTATGATGTTTTCTGTCATTTTCTATAGAAGTATATGTATGATGTTTTCTGTCATTTTCTATAGAAGTATATGTATGATGTTTTCTGTCATTTTCTATAGAAGTATATGTATGATGTTTTCTGTCATTTTCTATAGAAGTATATGTATGATGTTTTCTGTCATTTTCTATAGAAGTATATGATGATGTTTTCTGTCATTTCTATAGAATATATGTATGATGTTTTCTGTCATTTTCTATAGAAGTATATGTATGATGTTTTCTGTCATTTTCTATAGAAGTATATGTATGATGTTTTCTGTCATTTTCTATAGAAGTATATGTATGATGTTTTCTGTCATTTTCTATAGAAGTATATGTATGATGTTTTCTGTCATTTTCTATAGAAGTATATGTATGATGTTTTCTGTCATTTTCTATAGAAGTATATGTATGATGTTTTCTGTCATTTTCTATAGAAGTATATGCATGATGTTTTCTGTTATTTTCTATAGAAGTATATGCATGATGTTTTCTGTCATTTTCTATAGAAGTATATGTATGATGTTTTCTGTCATTTTCTATAGAAGTATATGTATGATGTTTTCTGTCATTTTCTATAGAAGTATATGTATGATGTTTTCTGTCATTTTCTATAGAAGTATATGTATGATGTTTTCTGTCATTTTCTATAGAAGTATATGTATGATGTTTTCTGTCATTTTCTATAGAAGTATATGTATGATGTTTTCTGTCATTTTCTATAGAAGTATATGCATGATGTTTTCTGTCATTTTCTATAGAAGTATATGCATGATGTTTTCTGTCATTTTCTATAGAAGTATATGTATGATGTTTTCTGTCATTTTCTATAGAAGTATATGTATGATGTTTTCTGTCATTTTCTATAGAAGTATATGCATGATGTTTTCTGTCATTTTCTATAGAAGTATATGCATGATGTTTTCTGTCATTTTCTATAGAAGTATATGTATGATGTTTTCTGTCATTTTCTATAGAAGTATATGTATGATGTTTTCTGTCATTTTCTATAGAAGTATATGTATGATGTTTTCTGTCATTTTCTATAGAAGTATATGTATGATGTTTTCTGTCATTTTCTATAGAAGTATATGCATGATGTTTTCTGTCATTTTCTATCACCTACGTCTTAACTACATTGCAATAGAGATCACCAAATTCTGATTTTATTTTCCATCACCCACGTCTTAACTACATTGCAATAGAGATCACCAAATTCTGATTTTATTTTCCATCACCCACGTCTTAACTACATTGCAATAGAGATCACCAAATTCTGATTTTATTTTCCATCACCCACGTCTTAACTACATTGCAATAGAGATCACCAAATTCTGATTTTATTTTCCATCACCCACGTCTTAACTACATTGCAATAGAGATCACCAAATTCTGATTTTATTTTCCATCACCCACGTCTTAACTACATTGCAATAGAGATCACCAAATTCTGATTTTATTTTCCATCACCCACGTCTTAACTACATTGCAATAGAGATCACCAAATTCTGATTTTATTTTATTTTCCATCACCCACGTCTTAACCACATTGCAATAGAGATCCCCAAATTCTGATTTTATTTTATTTTCCATCACCCACGTCTTAACACATGCAATAGAGATCCCCAAATTCTGATTTGATTTTATTTGAACTAAGTGACTGATTCATTGAAGTTTGATGTTCTATAAGCACTTGACTGGTGTTGACTTTTCACCTGTTCTCAATGTTTTGTTTGTTGCATTTCGTTAACGTCTCATCCTCACATGTGGCAATCTTATGATTTTAACTTTCTAAAACTCTTCGTTTGCCTACAATCTGTCCTTATCTCAATGTCTTCAGAAAAGTATCATGTCTTTTTAGTGATCAAAATCTTGAATGTTTTTGTTTTATTTCTTCATTTAACTCTCATATTTACATTAATAAATTCCAGTATGTATTTTTTTCTTTCGTTCAGAATGGTGTGGGTTCAAATCTAGACCGAGTCACAGGTGCAATATTTTTTCTTGAGATCTCTAGGATTGTTGCTGGAACTACAGAGTTCGTGCTTTGTGCAACACTCTCAACAGATGGCGTGTCGCTTCTGTCTACCTGGCTAGAGCCATATGGGTAAATTCAGTGCAATAAAGTCAACCTTTGCTTTTAGACCATTTTTAGATTCTTCTCAACTCATTTCTGTACACATTAAATGTTCATATTTACGTATATTTACATCTTCTACCATGTAACTTTGGTTAACTTTGGTAAAGCGACAGGACTTTGAAATATTTCATCATCATCATCAAATAGCTTGTCCTGAGCAGAACTTTGCCACCCCAACAGTCCTCCGGAATTTATCTCTATCATAGCCCAGATGTCCTGCCTCTGCAGCTGTCATGTTCAAACCATCAGTTACATCCTGAATCCATCTTCTCCGTGGTTTTCTTCTTCTTCTCTTTGCCGGTATGCCTCTTTCCATGATGGTCTTCTTCAGCCCTTCATGTCTTTTTATATTTTTTAATATTTACGCTAACAATTTCAGGAAAATATTACCAAAATTTCCCTTACAGCGCTTTTTTCTCATTTCTAAGCAGGGGTTTTCCACATTACTTTATCCAGGAAAGTATATTTGCAGGATTTTTCTTAAAAATTTATTTTGAAATGTGTCCGGCTTGTGTATGATGTTTTGGTTCA
Organism: Arion vulgaris; assembly: GCA_020796225.1. Lineage (NCBI taxonomy): Eukaryota > Metazoa > Mollusca > Gastropoda > Stylommatophora > Arionidae > Arion > Arion vulgaris. The sequence goes on along the minus strand of CM036753.1, from coordinate 68,546,401 downwards.
TTAGACAGCACTCACTGCTATATAGTAACACTCCCCGGGACACTGTGTCTATAGAGTTTAAGTTTTGTTTTAAGATGTAATCTTTTGGTCTTCAAGATTTTGTTGACCATGGCGAATATTTGACTTGTTTTATCGCGGCTCTAAAGTCTTTATTAATAATGATGGACATATCAATAAATTTAATTTAACAATAAAACATCTGACACTTTTATGGTGATCTTTCTGTTTTCTCTTTTTTACCTTTTCGTTCCCAGCGGAACATAGGGTGGCATCTTATCACCAACATTTACATATATTTTTCAACTCAACGCTTCTAACTAATAGAACATAGTACTGATAGTTTCCAACACTATGCATATGTTTCATTACAGTATCTGAAACAACACCGTTTTTATATATTTCATTGCTAGCTCTAGCTCAACCCTGGATAAAATAATGAACATCGTTCAATAGAACACACATTTGTATATGTCGGTTACTGATAAATTTTAACGAACATAAAACACCACTTAATAGTACCACATGTACTGAGATATACTGTAACATACTGTCAAATCTGATTGATCGTATTTATGATGATGGAGATAGTAAAATTAACTACTCTTTGCTCTAACCCCCACAGATACTGGTTGTGTGACCTCTTAGTCTTTCTGATCACTGATAGAAACAAGCAACATGAAAATACCATTAAATACGTAGATATTTCAATATGATAGTATAGTTCCAGTTTTTCAGTGAGTACAACTATTCGAATTGGACAATTACTTAGTTTGGTTCCAAAATGAAAATCTTGTATTACTAGCTACACTATTGATTTGTTTACATATTTTAGCAAGACAAATAAAACAAACCTTATCAAATAAGTGTGAACGGTTTATAGAAGTAGAGTAAGATAAATAGTGGACATATTATCAATATTTAGCAAGTTCAAGACACACTTAAACTGAACAATGGCCACTGGCAACATAAGGCCGACTAGCTCAGACGGGAAATCGAAAATTCCTGTTTAATGGGGGCTGATTTTTTGTATATGTTTGATAGAACACTGTAAGATTTTTAAATAATTTTACAGAATTCTACGAGTCCAGGGTTATTTATTGATGAAAAATATTAATAATACTGATATTCCTTAGTGTTAAACTTAACTTGTAATTAACACGATATAACCTTGATTTTGTATGTTATGCTGTTTTGAAATGAATTCGTTTTATACAACATTACTGGAACGCGAGGTCACGTGACGTTTGTGGTCTTATTTCCTAGAACTTTTATCGAACCCGTCGGCCTATGTTGTCGGTGGCCACCACTGAACAAATGTTAACAGATATACATAGGACAGGTGAATAAGGAGTTTTAAGAACCCAAGGAGAGCAGCAAATGGTAAATAGACAAACAGGTATAAAGACTTGGGAAACAATTTACATAGGATTCACAATACTTAAGGCATCCATTGCATAGCTCTCAGACGAGGGGAGGTTTAATACAACCAGCTTGTTCCAAAATAGAGCTTCACTTATTGTGATTCAAACAGCGTCTACTACAGCACAGGATTCCAACCCTACTTAAGCATCCATTGCAAGCTCTACAGACGGAGGTCATATCACAACCAGCTTGCTCTCCAAAATAGAGCTTCACTTTATTGGTTCAAACAGCGTCTACTCACAGCCAGGATTCCACAACCCTACTTTTAACGGCATCCATTGCATAGCTCTGCAGACGGGGGTTCATATCACAACCAGCTTGCTCTCCAAAAATAGAGCTTCACTTTATTGTGTCATTCAAACAGCGTCTACTACACAACACAGAAAATTAGGACAATGTAACACAGCGCTGCCCAACGTTTTTATGTATTTGTTCGCAAATGGCTAACGACTGTGAAAGCGGGCGCGTGTGGAAAATACAGTAATAATACTAATAATATTAATAATAAAGAAATATAAATAGTTTTTTAAAAATATAAATAATACAGGTGAAAACTTTATGCTGACTAAACATTTAATTTTAAAACAATTATTGTGCTTGCGAAAACACTGAAACAAACTAAACATACTGTTGTTCAGAAACACATTTTTTACTAGTAGTTCTGATTGGCATTAACGACAGTGGAGTACAATATAGAGCCAAGAATGTATCACATGGTTCTATAACGCCCGCGGGAAGGCGCGATAGGCAACGCTGATTCAGGACATCAAACAAAGAACGCTATTAGATATTCTCACTTCTTTAGTAAGGGCATAGATGGAGACAAAAACTGAACTGGAAAAGGAACCACAGTATTATAAAGGAGGCGCCGTTGGGGCTCGCAAAGGGAGCAAAGAATAATAACACTGAGACCTACAAGGCATGTCGTAAGAGGACATAGATAACAATAATTGTAATGCGTAGTATAAACAAGCACAATCCAATATACAGGAATTAGCTCTGATTTGAACCAAGCTTTGTTTGTTATCAAATAGTTTGTCCTGAGTAGTATTTTGCCACTTCAACAGCCCTTATGAATTTCTCTCTCTCTCTCTCTCATAAGCCAGTTGTTCCGCCTCTGTGCGCTCAAATCATCAGTTACATCTTGAATCCATCTTCTCCGTGATCTTTCTCTTCTCCTCTTTTTTTCCGGAATGCCTCCCTCTATAATGGGCTTCTTCCACCCTTCGTGTCTCTTTAACTGTCACAAATATTTCAATGTTCTCATTGTCGTGCATCTTGTAAAGGTCTTTCGTACATCTTGTAAAGGTCTTTCGTACATCTTGTACATGTCTTTCGTACATCTTGTACAGGTCTTTCGTACATCTTGCTTACAGTCAACTACTAGATAAATCAACTAGGCTCACATAAACTTTGAGAACTTAAATCTAAAAGTTTGCTATCTTGAGGAAAGAGCTACAGATGTATAATAGAGTTCGAAATTTGCATATTCGAGCACACAATCTCACAGAACAATGCAGATTCCAATTGTCGACTTTCCCTTTTTATTTCGCGCCCCAGGAATCACCCTTAAATTCTTCACCTAGCCCAGTTTTCTGGATAGTTCAAGGGCACTCGTTCTTGTCTCAAAGAATATAAACCCAATATACTTGTAACTCACAACTGTTTGATTACACTGAACAAGTTGTATGTTAGAGCTGCCTGTGTATTGCTGGGGCTCTCAAGGGAGCAAAGAATAGTAACACTGTGACCTACAAAGCATGTCGTAAGAGGCGACTGAGGTAGGGTCTAGGGAAGCTACCCTAGTAAATAAAAAGCATCGCAGAAATCGAATGTGTACTTGTTGGCGCATAACTAGCACAACGTACAATTACTCTTAGGCTCAGATCACACACACATCACAAAGAGTGGTTAACAATTGGTCGATGTTGACCGTTTGAAGAAGAAGAATTATGTTAGAGCACAAGATTTGATCAGGACAAAAATGTTCATTTTTTTTTTATGTGTAAGAAATATCTTTTATCGTACAAATTTAGGACATATTCAGCATTTTTTTTTTTTTTTTTTACAATACATATTTGTTACATGGCAGAAGCATGTGACAATCTTTTTTATGACAGGAGTAACATTCACAGGCATTTGTGTACACACGAAACTGAAGATGATATGCATAGGGAACTAAAAGTAACAGAAATTCATGTTCACAGGGAACTGAAAGTAAAAGAAGTTTGTGTGTACTTGGAACTAGATCTAACAAGTTTGTGTGCACATGGAACTAAAAGTAAAAGAAGTTTGTGTGCACTTGAAACTAGATGTAACAAGTTTGTGTGCACATGGAACTAAAAGTAACAGAAATATATGTGCACTTGGAACTAAAAGTAACAAGATGATGTGCACAGGGAACTTAAAGTAACCGAAGTATATGTGCACAGAGCACTTATAGTAGCAGAAGTTAATGTGCATGGGGAACTAAAGTGACAAAATATGTATGGGCACATGTAACACAAATAGCAGACATTTGTGTGCACCGGGTACTAAAGTAACATAAATTATGATAAAACAATGATTAGTTTTAAAGTTTTACAGACAAAAAAGAATTTTAATTATTAATAATAAAACGGTTAATTGTTTACTGAACTCCACAAAAGTTTTCTTGCAATTTTATTAAAAAGGTAAACATAAGATGATCAAAAAAGGAACTGGAAAAATTAGACGGTAAACATTTTTGTAGGTCGGCTGGGGACAGCCAAAGGCTGACGGAGAGCGAACTCAGTAAACGCTGGCTAAAACCGGACACATCGCCGAAGGATAAGCACCAGAGCTCCAAATGGCGCTGAAGATGTGGCGAACCACACCAATGTTAAGGCTGCATGAATCAGATTTCCCCATAAATTAGATTTATGGGGAGATCTGGTACACAAGTCTAAGCGGTGATCGCGAGAGAGAGAGAGAGAGAGAAAGAGAGAGAGAGAGAGATGGTAAAATGCTAAACCATGGCAGGCCGTTTAAGTGAACAGTATAGTTTTAGCCCCTAGTCGTTTTGTGGTATTTTTTAGGTTGACGCAAAGCCTGTGAAAGACAAAGATAATGAGAAATAAACAAGCAAATGACAATTCGATCTCCTTGGGTGAAATCTCACGCCAAGATGTAGAATCATACAAATATTTGGGCAGCAACGTAGACAAAGAGGGTGGAACAGACAGAGATGTCAAAATAAGAATACAGAAGGCAAGATGAGCTTTCATTGCAATGGGAAACATATGGAAGTCTAAAGAAATCAAATCTAGAACAAAAGTCGGATATTTAACTAAAATGTTAAAGCAGCTCTGCTGTATGGGTCAGAAACATGGAGAACTACTAAAATAATAACTCATGAATTGCAAGCATTCGTCAACTGGTGTCTGCGCAGAATAGAGGGACTAAGATGTATATAGGGTTACAAATGAGAAACTTATGGAGAGAACAAGACAGATTCCAGTTAACCAAGAGGTTAAAAAAAGACGCTCGAGCTGGATAGGACCACAGCCAACTCTAGATAACTTTATAAGTTTATAGTTGGCTCTAATAGGACACACTTTGCGAAAACCTGAGGGAATATAACAAGAAGAGTCCTTTTCTGGAACCCGCAGGGACAACGAAAGAAGGGAGGCCGAGAAATACATGGAGACGAGATTTGTAGGCAGAGATGAACAATATAAAGAAGAGCTGGAGGGAGCTGCAGGAGATAGCTAGAGATAGGAAGATATGGCATGCGTTGGTTGAGGGCCTATGCCCCAATCCTAATTAAAAAGCAAAAGAGAGAGAGAGATAGAGAGAGAGGAAGAGAGAGAGAGAGTGAGCCTGGCTAATTCAGTACACATTCCAAAGTCAATATACCCGGATGTAAAAAAAAAAATTAGGAGTGAATGTTTTAACTTAAGTTCAAATTGTACCCTCTGAACTATTTGAAAACGTTTGATGAGTCCACTGTCTTAAGTTCGTTTACACACTATAAATCCAACATTTCGCTAATTTACAACTAGCAATATGTGCATCGACCCAGATGACGAAGACCCTCTGCTGTGATGAAATATGAATGAACATCGGATTGCTAGATTGACATAGTCGAAGATCGTGGATTCAAATCCGAACCGCGCCGTTCTATTCACGGGTAAAAAAATTTCCAGAGACCCCTAGGATTATTGCCGGAGTTACAAAGTTCGGGCTTTGTGTAATACTCTCGTCAGTCGGCGTCCCATTTCTGAGGAGAAGGATCGAACCTTATAGGGTCAAACCTGGCGCAATGAAGTCAATCATTCGTCGGCTTTAACCTTCCCCTTAGTTTACGAAGACTATTCCTTGTTCACCAGCATCATTGTTTTATAAAGCGATTGCTTTGTTCAATCGGTTACATTGCAAACTAAACACTTTGTTCAATCTTTCTTTCTTTTCTTATCTCTAATCTAGTTGTGCCTCACAGCGTCAGGATAAGAAGAGATTACTAGAACGGGCCCTTGTGTGCGTTCTTCGTACTTGATGCCTTTAATTGTCTTTGTTATTTATGTGCGCCTGTAGCTTAAGCTGTAGTGAGCTTGATCCCAACCCAAGCGTACCTGGTTTAAACTCCGCGGCGGGCAAGTTTGGAAGCAAATTAGTTCCCTTGAAATTTTTACGAAGGATAAAAATAGACCTCACCGTTCAGAAAGCAACGGTAAACTACTAAATGTATAAGTTGTGCCTAGAAAATCGACGAATCATATACTATTGTTGATGGCTAAGTCCTGTAAAGAATATGCCACGATTTTCATATTTATATGGTTTGCCTTATGATTGGACGATCTATTGTCTTGTATCAAATTTTATCTGAGTAGATGATATGCTCCTATGAACCACAGAAAACACAACACCCACATGTCTAACCTTGATCATGTATACCAGGGGCGGCTCGTCATTAAGAGCCAGTGAGACCAGGCCCCACCAAAAATATTGAGTAACGTGTACTTATTATTTCAGGTTAACTGTCAGTGAAGAAAAGCAAAGTGTTTTTGTTTTTATTGTTTGCAATTTCATGGTGAAGGACTGTGGTCAACGGTAGGTTGTAGGGATCTCTTTTGTACCTTAGTTATATGGTATATATTTTAGTTGTTGTTGAACCCCAGGAATTATGAGTTTTCACCATTTTGCCTATAGTGCTTGGGGGAGAGTGCCCGGCTTTCTTTCAATGAGAGCTGGCAATTATGGTTGACCAGTGATTCAGGAGGAGAGCATACGCTTACATGCGACTCGTACGTTGTTACTTCTTACATTTGCTTTGCATTTATGGAACTTTTTCCATTAGACATCGGCAGAAGATGCGTGCATTCACTAGTATTTAGGACCCAAGAGGCGTGTCCGCGTTTGCTTTATTACCTATACCAGAGTAGCTCGCTCTCGATCCTTACCCACTTAGCCAGACACGATCTTTTGTCTATTTCCAGGGTCACCGCTAGGAGGTGGAGTAGGGTCTTGATCAGTGCCAGCTCACTTACCCTGGCGCAACGTTGTCCCGTTTGTTATTTGCGCATGCGGTGCCAAATCATTATAGTAAAGTGGGAATAACTTTGCGGAATAGACAAATAATAGTAAATACTAAAATATAAACCGAGCCTACAAACAATGATTTTCCTAAATTTTTGTCTGGCCCCACCACTAAAAATGACCACGAACCGCCACTGATGTTTACCCCACCTGTGGTAGGGGACTGTTTTCTAGGATTGGACTCTACAGTCACCTCCGCACACACCAGAGAAGTGCAACAGCACATGTGTGCGTATGTTGCCATCATTGCTTGCGAAGGACGGCATTATTATGATCCACATAATGTAAAAATACTTGATTAACCAAGAAATTGAGTGAAAGAAAATGAAGAATAACATTTTAGTGATTTTAGTTTGAAAGTCAGAACTTACCATATCTTTGTAGTAGTTTTATAATAGGATTTTTTTTTTTTTAAAACTGGCGTTACTGCCCGCTTTTTAGGGCGGTATAGTTGGCTGAAATCGGATACATGTGTCCTAAACGTGTAGAAGCCTATGCGTTTAGAGGCCTACCAAACTAATGTGCAACGTATACACGTTCTTGACAAAGATGAAACATATCACAAAGAGTGATTACAATTGTTCGTAAAGAACGAACGCGAAGAAGAAGAAGAAGAAGGGCGGTGTAGGACAGGTGGGACTGAGGAATTTAATGGCTAATTGACTAGTACAGTCGTCGCGAAGTTGTTCATGTTAGGATTTTTCATTTATGCCCCAACAGAAAAAAATTCTTGGTCTTACCGTGAATTGAAACACTGGTCTCCCGCATTGGAAACGCGCTCTAATCAATTCGACTAGATACCACTCATTCATTAATATGCCTTATATGAAATGAAAATCCAATATCTATCATTGTTTTTCATAACTTCTGCTGTTTACGCATTTAAAGGCAGTCAAATAGTCAAGCGATGAAATATACAAACCTGTGTTGTTATCTCTGCATTTTTCAGTTAGGATACTCATGTTAACAATATGAATCTCTTATATTTACTACTTGATAAACTTGATGCCCTAGGAAGGGGGGAGGAGAGAATTGTGTGCTTAACCAGCCAGTCACAGGAACCATCAGTATACATACACTTCCACATCTGCTGGGGGAGACTGGGAACCTATGGGTCTATACGTAGTAATATAACTAAGGACAGATGACTAAGTAACGTAACTAACACAATTAGCTACCTAACTTAACTAACTAACTAGCTTAACTAATTAATTTAACATAATAATAATAATAATTCATCTCGTACCGTTATACATTACATAGGTCCTGGAAGTAATTTCTCCATACCGCTCTATCCTGGGCAACTCGCTCAATCTCCTTCATGGAACTGAGACCGATATTTCCTGCCTCTCTCAGCAAAGTTCGTTTCAGGGTCTCGTTAGGTCGACCTCTCTTTTTGAACCCTTTGCATCCCACTTCAATGCCTGCTTTGATATTCGTTGATCATTTCTCCTCAAGGTGTACCCAACATATCTCCATCTTCTCTTTCTTATAACAGTTGTCATTAGTGGTTGACCAGACATGTCTTCTGAATTCGTTCCATTTTATATTCATTATTTTTCGCAGACATCTATTTTCAAATGCATTCAACTTGCTTTCTATATCTTTAGTCATTTTCCAACTCTCGCTGGCATATGTTAGGATTGATACAATATTTGAATTGAAAATTCGTAATTCAGTTTTAATACTATATAACTTAACATAATTTAACATACAAGGTAATTTAACTTAACTTACTAAGTAACCTAACAAAATATCAATTGCAACTTACTAAGTAACTAACTAACACAATTACTACCTAACTTAACTTACTAAGTAACCTAACTAGCCAAATTAACTGCCTAACTTAACTTATGAATCTAACTAATTCCCATAACTAAGCTAACAAAGTAACGTAACACATTAACGTAACGATCTAACACAACTAACCAACACAAACAACTAACTAACTAACATACCAACCTAACCTAACAGACGCAACTAAAAACTGTAACATATTGTATCAACAATAACGATATTGGAAAATAATTGCATCTGCAGTATCTAGGTCACGATTTCTATCAAACTAAAACAGAAGAAGTGTCCAACATACAAAACATGACTAACTTTTGTTAAGTAAACACTTCGTAAATCAGCTACCTTCAGCCCCAACGAGGAAGTGTTTCAGACAATGGTATCCTGTGGTTTATATATCTACATTTATATATATATATAGATTATATACTACACTACCTTTACTCACTAACTGGATTTCTAGGTATAAAAACAAACCATCAAAGAGTAGCTCGGAGTATTGTGTTTTTGCGTGTGTTTTTGTTAGTTTTGCTAAGTTCTGATTCATACGGGTTTCCGTAACTGTATGACTAGTAGTAGTACAACTTAAGTTCGACACAGTACAAGGGGTTGCAAGTTCTAGGTCATCTGTTATGTCTGACAGTGTCTGTGAAGCGACTTCCAAATATACCTGTTGTTGTTCTATCCATTCTGCCTGTCTGTCTCTCTGTCTGGATGGAATAGTTCAGGTACTATTTGTCTCTGAGTTTAACAGATCTCCAGGCTGGGCAGACAAGTATAAAGTGCTAGAGGAAATGATTGCAGCACCAAGAAGGTTGGAAAAAATAATTGTGTACAGTATTTTGTTCTCATGATTTAAGGGTAAGCTGGGGGAATACTTTACGGCAGAAATATTAAGACCGCTTACCCAAGGCTGGGGAGCGTTTGCTCGAATGGATTAAGGCGCGGGCTCCCATTCGAGAGACCCGGTTTTCATCCCCGGTAAGACCAATGAGTTGTTTCTGTTGGGGCGTAAAGAAAAAACCCTAACCTCAACAGTTTCGTGCCGACTGCACTATCCATGCGGACATTAAATTTCTCAGATGTACCCCCACCACCCTTTTCCTGTTATACACCGCCCTAAAAAGCGGTATCACAGTCAGTAAAGACATTTGTTACCCGAAGCTGTCGCTACGCAAGTGCAGGTCATCAGTTTTATTTTCTCCCTAACAGAAAACACTTTTGTCCTTAGCGAGAGGTCGAACACAGGATGTTTACGTCTGGAAATCCTACCGCGTTTAACCATTCGGCCACAAAAGCTTAACGGGAGGTCGAACACAGGATGTTTACGTCTGGAAATCCTACCGCGCTTAACCATTCGGCCACAAAAGGTTGTTTGCAACAAATACAAGTAGACTTAACAAGTAGACAGAACACAAGGTAAGAACAAAACAGTAGAAAAAGAACACCGCATTAGCTGTTATTCAAATCCCATCAAGCAATTAAGAATGTGCTTTCAGCCAAAGAATGGGAGAAACACCTGGTCTACATATTAACTAAAAAAGATGGACATTCTGAATTATGTTTTTTTTTACCACTAACATTATTACACAATCTACGGTCCGTTTGTATTATTTGTTTCAAACTGTCTGTATTCTCTTTGTATCCCGATTAGCAGTTACTGCTTCCACTAGAGATTTCCATTTGCTGCTGTTCTCCCGCCTATCTACTATTAGTTATCAATTATATTAGGACTAACATCATAACACTCCGGACACGTCCATAGGTGCTCCGATCTCCGCTTCAACAAATCCAGCAGCCCAACACGCTAGTTCGATGTTGATTAATCAATCTCTTACATATTTGGTATGTTTTTCTCTTTGTGTACCTGGGCTCAATAGTTAACAATAACGGTGACTGCTCCAAAGAGATCTTAAGAAGATTGGTAATAGCAATCAAGAAGTTAAACACTATGAAGAACATGTGGCAAAGCAAAAGCAAAATATTACAATCAAAAATATTGAGAACATGCATTTTTCCAGTGGCTACTTACGGTTGTGAATCATGGACCATTATAAAAAAAAAGAACGAAAATCCAGTCCTTTGAAACTAAATGCTACAGAAAGATCCAACGAATACCATGGCCAGAAAAAAGAAAGAACACTATGTCCTGAAAGAACTAAATGTTAAAGAGAATTGGCTGATAAACAATTTACTATACAGAAAAGTTAGATACTTTGGTCACATCAAGCGTCATGATGGCCTAGAGAGAACAATATTAGAGGGCAGGGTCCCAGGACGCAGAGGCAGACCAAGAAGAAGATGGCTACAAGATATTAAAGAAACCATAAATATGACCATCGACGAAGTGGGTGAACTGGCTAGAGACAGAGTGAATTTCAGATGCTCTGCAAAGAGAGCAACGTCCTATAAAGGATACGCACCTTGATGATGATGATTCTCTTTGTATCCCATTTTACAGTTACGGTTTCCACTAGAGATTTCTAATTACTGCCCTTCTGCCGTATATCTACTAATTGTTTCCAATGTATAGTCACAATATTTCGTCTCTTTTACCACAGTACTTCTCAACGTATCATTTTGACTTTCAGGTCTTTTTTTTTTTTTTATCTCACACACTGTCATTTTGAAAGCTGTCCTAGCGAATGCCATGACTGACATATGACACAATGCCTACTAAATCTCAACCTTCGTCTTGTAATGATGGTCTCCAATGATGCACAATTTGTTCGGTATTAAAGATCTTCATTTGTTATCATATTTGGCCTGTAAATTAGCAGGATTTTAAATAAGCATTTACTTTGGACTGTCTCCATCTTGTGCTTGATGTCGTGGATGATTTTCCAGCACTCACGAATGTATAACACTCCCAAGAAGGAATTCGGAAAATTCTTCTGACTGGTGCACATTTGTATGCCTCTATATTGGTTATTGGTTTGGGCAGAGTTAACATGTTAATTAAGTTTTGTTAGTATGCATAGACAATGACTTACCCTAGAGAAATCTGTTAGTAGGCAGTGACAATGAATTGCCCTTAGAGTAATCTGTTAGTATACAGAGACAATGGATTGCTCTTAGAGGAATCTGTCACTATACAGAGACAATTAATTGCCATTGAAGGAATAAGTTAGTATGCAGAGACAATGAATTGCCCTTAGAGGAATCTGTTAGTATGCAGAGACAATGTATTGCCCAGAGAAATCTGTTAGTATGCAGAGACAATGAATTGCCCTTAGAGGAATATGTTAGTATGCAGAGACAATGAATTGCCCTTAGAGGAATCTGTTAGTATGCAGAGACAATGTATTGCCCTTAGAGGAATATGTTAGTATGCAGAGACAATGTATTGCCCTTAGAGGAATCTGTTAGTATGCAGAGACAATTAATTGCCCTTGAAGGAGTAAGTTAGTATGCAGAGACAATGTATTGCCCTTAGAGGAATATGTTAGTATGCAGAGACAATGTATTGCCCAGAGAAATCTGTTAGTATGCAGAGACAATGAATTGCCCTTAGAGGAATCTGTTAGCATGCAGAGACAATGAATTGCCCTTAGAGGAATCTGTTAGTATGCAGAGACAATGTATTGCCCTTAGAGGAATAAGTTAGTATGCAGAGACAATGGGTTGCCCTTAGAGGAATCTGTTAGTATGCAGAGACAATGAATTGCCCTTAGAGGAATCTGTTAGTATGCAGAGACAATTAATTGCCCTTAAAAGGAATAAGTTAGTATGCAGAGACAATGTATTGCCCTTAGAGAATAGGTATGCAGAACAATGGATTGCCTAAGAGGAATCATAGACTGTATTCTGACTTCAACAGCACGACCACTTTGTAAGACAACAGTTTGTTAAGCTCGTTAGGAATGTGTTGTTTGATTCTATATGTTCTGTGTCCGTTAAGAAGTGAATTTCTCACTTCTTTTATATCCTTTGCTTGATAAATGCCTTTTGGTCGAAACGTTGCTGTGAACTGTTATTGCTGTTGTATTTTGTAAAACTACAGTACTTTATTTTTACATGTTTCGCCCTTAAGACGACAGATGAAATATGAAAATGAAAATCGTGGCATATCCCAAAGGACGTAGCCATCAACCACAGTAAACAAGTCGTTGATTTTCTAGGCGCCACTTATACGTTCAGTAGTTTGCCATTGCTTTCTGAACGGGTGGCGCCATCGTCCTTTGTTAAAATCAACGGAAACAATTTGCAAGCAAACTGTCCGCAGCGTGATTCGAACTCAGAACGTCGGGGTTAATAGACAGAGTCACTAACCCCTAGACCACAGACGCATGAAATATAACAATAGCAAAAACAAAATAAGAAAAAATTCAAAAGTATGAATAAGTGCAACAAGTAAACATACGGGTGGTCTCCAACGAAACAGACTACACTGTCTGTCTGAAGTCACCTGATCTAACCAGGTAGAAAAAGGGTTGAAACATGGATAAGAAATAAGACATATTTCAACAGAATAAATTGTACTTGCCAGTTTGTGTGACTACTGGGAATTCCCGTAGTGTATTCACTGCATAATTACCGACTTTGAAGGATGTGTAGTAGACACTTCTACTTCTGCTTGTCGGCATAAATCTAGATACTGTTCTGGTAATTAGATGGTATGTGGTTAGTTTCTCTACAATTTATCCTCCCAAAAAAGTGTCAAAAACACACACTTGAACCAGTCCAAGTTACTGATAATTAAAGTTCGATATATATTCGACTCCATTCTAAGTACACTGTGTTTGTAAAGTCTCACAACACTTTATATTTAGGACAAATATAAAAAACAAAGTACATGACGTCATAAAAAATATGTTCCATAGTCAATTGTGGTGCAATATGCAGTGAATGACTGTTATCTGCTGGGGTAATTCTTTTCACTCAAAACATAATAGTGTTTTTCAACTGAAGAAAGAATATTTGACAATATGAAGAAACGTGTACTTCAACGTATATATTGAAGCCCGTGGTGGATATCTCCAACATCTGCTCTGATGAATATTTCATGTGTTCTTTATAGTTTACCAAGAATAACAATAGACCATAGCAGTAACTATTGAGACTAATTTAACTACTTTGTTTTAGCACATTTTTTTATGACCTCATGTACTTCATTTTTCAAGCTGACCTATATATGAAGTGTTTTGAGACGTTACAAACACCCTGTATTTTGTTTAGCAACATTTCAGTTGTCCAGATCAACAAAGTGAATATAGAAAACATAGCGAAGTAGTTGGGACAGATAATAAACCGTTCTGATAACTTGGCACCTTACCATGACTTTGACCTTCATCAACTTAGCTTCATGTAAGTTACATTGGTTATTAGTTAATGACGGCACAGCAATCCGGGCAGACACAGATGGTGCTCAGTCTCCCATAACATATTTTAAAGGTATGCATACTGATGGTTCCTGTGACTCGCTGGTTAAACACACTTCTCTCTCTCTCTCTCTGCCCCTCAAGCAACCAGTTCTACTTGTACAACGCTCAATTTCAAACCTCCTTAAATCGCTCTATTCATTCAATGTCTATTTTAGTGTCCTCATCCAACAGTAGGTCGCCAAGGGAACGAGGAACGTCCCCCTTCCCTTGTGATTGATTGATAATGATAAGACCTTCATCGTATTTTGGTGAATAACTTTTATTTTAAAACGTGGACAACCTAGCATTTTAAAAAATCCGTCACCGCTAAACTGTCGATCAAAGGCGAGTAGTCTAATCTAGTGAAGAAAGCATTCCCAATGAGAAACCTTTACAACGTGTTCTCAGAACTCTACATATTCTTCTACCTGTCACATATTGTCCTACCTGTGAAATGTTCTTCTACCTGTAAAATGTTCTTCTACCTGTGAAATGTTCCAACAGTGGAACACGTGCACACCCACTTTACATATATCTGGGTCTCCTACCAGTAGAATTTTTTAACATGGTAGAACTCACACAGACACCCATACACACCCAGTCCCGCAGGAAAGCACGACCAGACACACCCATACCTACTCAACCACGCATGCACAGTTACGCACGCACGAGCACTATCTACTCATATCCACATAATCACACATTCATGAACAAGCACACACATAGTCTCACACATCTGTACAAGAAAACCGTTACCATGTTAGTGTAATTTTTAAAATTTGGCATAACGAACAAATGCGAAATAAAAGCTAACAAAATAACATTGAACTGTAAAATGTAATTGAAGAAAATATTTATTTAAAAAAATTCTTAAGACATGAAGAAGAAAACTGATATGGTAAAAATGCAGTAGACAAGATGTAGAAATATATCCCAAAAATCTTAACAAGTAAAAATGTCAGATTTAATAAAAATCAAAGAAGAAGGAGAAACTTAACAAGAACAAGGAATAGAATAGAAAGTGTATAAGGATACTGAAAAAGTAGAGCATGAAAGCATTTTTTAACATAGAGATGAAATTTAATAAGAACTTCAGACGGGAAGGATAAAATAAAAAGTGAAAAAAGAAGAAAAATTCGAATTGGAGGAAACAGAATTTTGAAAAAGGTGAACGAAAATTTTTTTCTACAGAAAATATAATAATTGTAACTGAAAAGAATAACTTAAAAGGTTTTTAAAAAAGAAAGACAAGACGATTTAAAAACTCTAATTAAAGGAAAAGAAACAAAAATAAAAACGACTGAATTGTTTTAAAAAGAGTTTTTGTTGATATAAGAAAAACAGAAAACAACAGGAAAAAAGGATTTCTGTGCTAGCCACAAAAGACAATGAATATTATATAAGAGACAATAGTGAGTATTTAGACAATAATTTTAGCAATTGAGAGAAAGGAATAAAAGAGAGAGCAAACTAAAAGGAAGAAAAGAAATGAATCTGTATAAATAGGAAACTGGTATCCACTCTGAGCTCTGATACCTGATTGAGAACTGCTGGTTTCACCCATGTCTAAATTTTAAAAAATAAATGATTTGTCAGAGTGGATCCTGCGAGAACAACCTTTTCAAATAGTAACATGTCTGTTTGGGAACGTCGCTTTTCATCACAGCCCGCCTGGGAAAGTCTGTCTCTAGCAGGTTCTCCTACTTCCTCCAACGTCAAGTTCAATATTTCTTTGATGTCCTGCAGCCACCTTCGTCTTGGTAGTCCCCTGCATCCTACTCAATGAACCATGCCTATCATTACAGTTCTCTCCAAACAACTGTGACGTTTAACATGACCAAAATATTTCATCTTCCGGGACATAATGTTAAATATGAGCCAATACTTCTCCACATGCACGTCTTGCATGATATCTTTGTTTTTTTCTCTTCTCTGTCCATAATGTTCTAGAACTTTTCTGTAGCAGAGAACAGCCTTAAGAAAATGAATAACAACTAACAAAGTGTCTTACAATAAGCAAACACAAGATCACTACATTACCTCCACATCCAAACTTCTATAAAGAAATCAATGGTGGAAGAGAAGAAGTATAAATGTACTACATTTTCAACGTTATGAAATCTGATATCTCTAAGACGCTGGTATCTGTCACGTCGTTGTGAATGAGAGAAGGCGTGTCCCTATTGTTTGTTTCAAAATGCTAAATAAAAATCAGAGATTAATATAATACAGGGTGTTCAACTTAAAAGCAGCCCCAGTGATAAATAAAAATTTGCCATGTACGCATTGCATCTCGTCTATTTACTATTTAAATCGGTTCTGACTAGATTGTCCTACGTCACATTTGTTCATCGCCCCTTCCCGCACTACAATTACACACCATCACACGACCTTGACCTATATTACGTCATAACTGAACCTTCTCATTTCCATACATATATGCCAGATTAGCTCCATTCACAGGCTGCTTTTAAGTTGAACACCCTGTATAATAATAAAGCCCATAACCCGTTAGGGTCGTAGGGGTGTCACTGTGGAGACATAAGCACAAAAAGCACGCCATGAATCTCTGTCTTCAACTCCTCGGGCGAGTGTGGAGAAACTCTGCCCCGACCAGATCTTGATGTTGTCAAACCAGGATTTTCTCTGCCCTCCTTTCTTTCTTCCACCCTCAACTGTTCCCTGTAGGAGAGTCTTAGAGAGTGAGCTATATCTCATCACATGCCCGAACCACGCAAGTTTACGCTGTTTCACGGTTGTCAAGATTGTAAAATCAGAGATTACAGAAGTTATTCGACACGCACAGAACATACTTCTTTTTCTCTTCCATCATTTACTTCTTTATAGAAGTGTGGGGGAATATAGTGATCTTGTGTGTGCATGTTCTAATGCCCTTTATAAGCTGTTATTTATTGTCTTAAGGCTGTTCTTGATGCCGTCGATCCATCTTATTGCGTGGTCTTCCTCTCGTTCTGTACTCGTTATACTTTTTCTGTGTTGCTCTCTGTGGTACACGATAGCAGGGCATTCTTGTCAGATGTCCAAACACTTAATCTGTTGTTCTTTTATGAATCCAGTCTTCTTCAGAACATATTACGTTATGCAAAACCCATTATCTTCTGTGACATAAATGCCGATCGCCTGTGTGTTGCTAGGACTGGTAAGAGGAGTAAAGAATAGTACCACTGCAACCTACAAGGCATGTCGTAAAAGGCGACTGAGGGCCCTAGGGAAGCTACCGTAATAAATAAATAGCTAAACACGTAAAAACAAAGTACTATAGTTTTACAAAATACAGAAACAGTGACGATAAACAGCGACATTTCGACCAAAAGGCCTTTATCAAGCAAACAATACAAGAATGACAAATTTCGAGGAACACTACAAATGGACGATTACATGTAGAAACATTCAAGCATTCGCAGAAATTGTATGTGCTGGCCAACTTGTATGTGCATATCTGGCACAACGCACAATCGCTCTTAGACTCGGATCACATACACATTACAAAGAGTGGTTAACAAGGGGCCGATATGGAGCAGAAGAAGAAGAAAAAGAAGAGGAGGGTTCAAATTGGTAGATGAAATCAGAGAATACTGACGAATTATTCGGCAAGCACAAAACACTCTATGTAATGCATAAGTCATTGTCTCCTGAACCTAAAAAAAAAGTCGATGATTCGACAGTAAAACAATTATTTGCAGTCTCATGTTTCTAGAAACTATCAAAATGTGCAAAACGCTCCTATCAAATAATTTTAATGTGTCTTCCTCGGCAGGAAATCCGTTATCAGTTCATGTCCTTCTGTCATACCATTCGGGTTATGTTAGAGGATCTGGGATCCATCCTTATTGCACAAACTATGTGGGTTATGTTAGAGGAACTGAGATCTGGGGTCTGGGGTGTGTGGTCAGCGTTTTCTGGTGCAGTGGCACATGGACTCACCGCTGAATCGTCATTGTGGTATGCATATGCTGACAAAGCCTACGGGGGCATGTCATTAATCTGTAGACGATGCGTTGTTCCTCTCTTGATAATAGCAGGGCTGGAACTTGAGAAGAGCTGCGTGTGTGGAATTCTTTCCACTATTTGTGAATAAGTAGTAAAGGTAAGTAAAGGAACCCTTTCATACCTCGTGGTATATAGGTCAATACAGTGTTAGGCCTGTATTTTCATTGACCGTCGGCACACGATGGGTGATGTGGTCAGCATCACGCCGGCCGCCTTTACTTTCCCAGAACATGTCTGGTACCCAGTTGAGGCTGGGTCGACCTGAGAGCCGTCGCGGTCGGGAAAAATTCCACGCACATTGCGGGAGCTGAACCCAGACCACCAGCCTTGCGAAGCGAGTTCACTAACAACTACGCTACAGCGGCTCTCTACTATTTGTGAATGTTCTGTTTAATGATGTTTACGGCATCTTTGTAGATCAGGGACCTTCGCCGGTGCTATGGAGTTTTTGCGTTGCCAATGAGTTTTTGCGTTGCCTGTGTAAGAAAGAGATCGGAGCACACTTGGCTACTCACCGAAGTGCAGTGATGGTGGTTCAATCAATAAATCAATCAATCAATCCATCGTGGTATGTCAACATACAATCTATCTGTTACATTGAACTGCCAGTTTTGACCAGTTGATCAGATGTTATGTTACCAAACATGACATAATATCCTAGAATACATTGCAGAGCTTTCTGCTTTTACGTTTCCTTTTTGCAGTAATATTTTGGTCAGGTCAAGAAACGATACTTGGAACATGCATTTATGTACAAGATAGTGTTTACAACTTCATTTAATCCGATAATCTTCATTTTACATGGGCGTCTTCTGGCTTTCTCCAGATTTGTTTTGGTCCGATCTGACCAGCTCAGACATGTAGGTTTCGGTACATCCGGTCTCTTACTACAGTATCTGAATGTTAGCAGATTAATGGTTCGGTCAACATCCTGACTGTCCAAAGTGTCTCTTATAGAACGTTAACATTAAACATATCAGAAGAGGCAAGATCAGAACGATGACATTAAAACCGAGTTGTAACAATACCAGTGTGGGTTATATTAGAACAGCAGATTAAATGGTTCGGTCATACATCCTGACTGTCCAAAAAAGTGTCTCTTATAGAACGTTAACATTAAACATATCAAGAAGAGGCAAGATCAGAAACGATGACATTAAAAAAAACCGAGTTGTAACAATACCAGTGTGGGGTTATATTAAGAAACAGCACATTAAATGGTTCGGTCATACATCCTGACTGTCAAAAAAAAGTGTCTCTTATAGAACGTTAACATTAAACATATCAAGAAGAGGTAAGATCAGAAACGATGACATTAAAAAAAACCGAGTTGTAACAATACCAGTGTGGGGTTATATTAAGAAACAGCAGATTAAATGGTTCGGTCATACATCCTGACTGTCCAAAAAAGTGTCTCTTATAGAACGTTAACATTAAACATATCAAGAAGAGGCAAGATCAGAAACGATGACATTAAAAAAAACCGAATTGTAACAATACCAGTGTGGGGTTATATTAAGAAACAGCACATCAAATGGTTTGGTCATACATCTAGAGCCTAGACTAAAAAACAAAAGTGTCTCAAATAAAACGTTGTTTGTTATGTAGCTCCACACTGCTATTTAATCCAAATAGTTTTATTATGTCGTCGTTTCTGACCTTGGTTTCTTCTTAATATGTTTAAGATTTATTGCTTGCTGTTCATCTTTTCAGTGTTTTGATTATTTGTTTCTCTTTTGCCGTCAGTGTCTTCTACATACTAAGAGACTTAATTATCGCTTCTTAACTTTCGTAATTCAGCAGAATTAGCATGATATACCCGGAATCTGGACGAGTCAAAATCTACACTGCACAGTTACCAAGCTGACCTATTTTATCTCTTAGATGGCACTCACATAATTGATATCTATCTATAAAAATAACAAAATCTAAAAATAGATCCGGACATTCCCGTTATTTACGTAAACAGTGCATCATTATTCCCTGCACTAATCCACTTCAAACAGTCTCACCAATTCTGTTTGAGGATACCATTCGAAGGTAATAAATATATAATTATTTTAATAATGAAATTAATTTATGCAATAAACAATTTTTACAACTACTAAAGGTGTAATCCATAGGGTTAATAGCTAGTTTGTACAAGTTACACATGAACTTACCTCCATGTAAGAGTTCTTGACAATCACATGCAACAATGGGTCGGTCTACTACGCGCTTGACACTTGCGAGCCTTTTAAAACAGCTATTTACAAATTACGCAATGCAGAAAGAGTGTGCAGCAAAGTTTATTGGCTAGGAAATACACGGCCTATGGCGTTTCTATCATCAATCTATAAAGAAAACACACAAACACGCACTCATACACGCATGTACGCGCCTGAACACACGTACACACACAATCTATTCGGTTGATCTACTTGTTCGGATGCGCACAGTGGCCACGCTCTTTCTATACACCGGCAAGATTTATGTAAAATCTTTTCTTTAGCGAGTACTTGATTGATTGATTGATTGATTGATAGGACCATCATCATTGCACTTCGGTGAGTAGTCATGTGTGTTCTTATATCTTTCTTACACAGGAAGATCTCAGCGGCGTTGCACGAGCTCCGAAGCATAGAGGAGAGTCCCCAATGTAACTTAGAAGTTGGTGAAAATATTTTATAAGAATTGTATTCTTTTAAATCTTTCTAAAAAATTTGCTCCAGCTGGTTCCTCTTTTTCCCAGCTGGTTCACCTCGAATTTTAAATTTCAAAATATTCATTTACGTGCGCAACTTGAACACGGGACCTACGTTTTATCGTCCGTCTCCGATAAGACTAGGAACTTGATCTCATCTACACTGAGATCAGAGATCTCTCGACAATTATCCTAATGGCTCACAAGGGAACGAGCCGAGTATCTTTGGAACGAGAGACGAGCACCTAGCCTCTACGTCACAGAGACACCCCCAGCAAATATTTCTCTCTGGTGTTCCCGGCCTAGACTGAGGAACCACAGCCAGGCTCTAGCACAGGCCAGACAACTGGCCGGTTTTCCCCTGACCTAGATAAGAAAAGGGATCTGAAAATTACAGATGTTTAATAGAACACTGCAAGCTTTTTGCAATTTTACTCAATTCTGTGAGTCTATGGTTATTTGTTGGTGAAATATATTCATAATATTGATATTCCTTATTGTCAAACTTAACTTGTTGCATAATATAACTTCGATTTAGCATTTTGTGTTGATTTTAAAATGAATTCGTCTATATACACCAATACTGGATGCGAGGTCACGTGGTGTAGTTGGGGTCTGATTTCCCACAATTTTTACCTGAGCCCGAAGGCCCAGTAGTTTATAGTTGGCTCTGGATGAACTAACTTTTATCATGAATTTTACCGTGGTTTTAAGGGACTCTGTTCCTCCGTACAGCTTTTCGCGAATCTCTGTGTTTAGGGGCAATGTTTTTTTCCCCTTATACCTTCTAACCGTTGGCAGTCTTGCAGAACGTGTTCTGCCGTCATGTCCGCCTTTTCGCAGGGGCACAGGCTAGTTGTGCCAATCTTAAATTTGTGGAACATGTGGGAATGGGCTCGGAGCTTGTTGTGACCTGTGCGGAGGCGAAGTATGGCAACTTGTTCACTACGAGAGAGGCCATAGTATCCGTCGATGTTGGTGTACTGAGGATGATCTTGTGACAATTTGTTTCTGTAGTGCGAACTTATGGTTGTTCTGGCTTCCTCATAACTGATCTCGTGATCATTTAATTGTTGTTACTGCTTGTTCTATTAGTCTCTTGTTTACAAGGTTTGATTACTTGCTTCATTCAAACATCATCATTGCACTTCGGGGAATAACAATGTAAGCTCCGATCTCTTTCTTACACAGAAAGATTTCAACCACAGTGCACGGACTTCGTAGCATCAACGCTGGTATCCGGTGTAATTTTTAAGACGAAGAAATATATTGAAAAAAAATTTAATTTTTATAGTTTTTAGTTAATTTTGCCAGAACAGCTGTGTTGCAGTCTAATCTTAACGATTTTCAACTGCCACATGTTTTTTCATGTTCTAAACTTAAACACTGAACGTATGTTTTCTCATTCGTTTCCGATATGACTAGGAACTGGATCTCACATTTATTGAGATTATTTATCTCTAGAAAAATATCCCGATTGCATCACGATGGGAGCGAACAGAGTACCTTTAACAAGAGATACCAGTACCTAACCTACCCGACACATAGACTCTATTCAGCTTAAAATCTCCTGCTTACATGAAAAGTAATTGTATTTTTAATAACTTGGTTGATACGTAAACTCGCATCACGTGAACATCCCTACAAGCAATGCTGCTCTCTCATTGCCACAGACACCAGATGGTGATTGCCCGAGTGGTTACCGGGGTCCAAATTTGGGGTGTAAAGAACAAACCACTGTTACCTGCCATGCATGTCGTAAGAGGCGACTAAGGAGGTTTGGTTGAAATCGGATGCACATGTCCTAAACGTGTTGAAGTCTATGCGTTTAGGGGCCTACCAAACCAATGTGCAACGTATACACGTTCTTGGTAAAGATCAAACATATCAAAAGAGTGATTAAAATTCGTCGTAAAGAACGAACGCAAAGAAGAAGAAGAAGATGGTGATAAATGACAGAAGAAAAGACAGAAAGAAGGTGGTAAATAGAAAAAGACAGAAAGAAGGTTTATAAATTTTAAAGAAAATGACAGAAAGAAGGTTATAAATAGAAAAAGACAGAAAGAAGTTGATAAATAGAAAAAATACAGAAAGAAGGTGGTAAATAGGAAAAGACAGAAAGAAGGTGGTAAATATCGTTTAAATTCTCTTGTTAATCTAATAGTCAGGTCACCATCAAGGTGTGTATCCTTTACAGGACGTTCCTCTCTTTGCAGAGCCTCTGAAATTCACTCTGTCTCTTTCCAGTTCACCCACTTCATCGATGGTTATATTCATTGTTTCTTTAATATCTCGTAGCCATCTTCTTCTTGGTCTGCCTCTGCGTCCTGGGACCCTGCCTTCTAATATTGTTCTTTCCAGGCCATCGTGACGCTTGATGTGACCAAAATATCTAATTTTTCTGTATAGTATGTTGTTTATCAGACAATCCTCGTTAACATTTAGTTCTTTCAGGACATCAGTGTTCTTCCATTTTTCTGTCCATGGTATTCATAGGATCTTTCTGTAGCATTTAATTTCGAAGGATTGGATTTTCATTAACAGTCAGGTACAAGATCCAAAATCTCATATATTGTAAAATTTAAACAGTATCTTCCAGTAATATAATAAGTTCAAAGCCGAAGTATTGACTTCATGTCACCGGGTTTTATCCCATATGGCTTGGTCCCTTTCAGCAGAAATGGTACGATATCTGCCGATAGCATTGCACAAAGTACGAACTCCGTGTCTCCGGCAACAATCTTAGGGGTCCTTGTAAAAAATGCACTAGTAAACAGATCCGATTCGATTCGAACTCCTACATTCGAACGCAAGGTGAAGGTGCAACCACTCAGCCACAGAGACATCACCCCTTTCTCTCTCCCCCATCCCCCACCCTTCCCCATCCGAATGTAAGAAATATTTAACGATTTAACGAAGGTTCCATCTTTTGAGTAACCAGGACGTCTTTTTTTCTAAGAGTTTGGCGTCTCGTCAAACGTGAGAACGTTCTGGCACCTAACGTATGATCGGTGCTGGTATACAACTTTTGGCAGCGTCGTCAACGCTGAGTCATACAATGTTCAAATAAAAACCAACCTGCAATTTCATCAATCGCATTGATAAGTTTTTTTATTCTCTATCTGTAAGCAAAGATGTGAACATGTTTAGATTAGGTCATTGCACTACAGTTAATTAGTAAAGACCTAATAGAATGAATGGTGATCTTAGTGTGTGGATTGAATAATATAGCCATTAGAGGATCAGACACGATAAGAGGGATCGTTTAGTGGTCTGGGTTTAATTCCACAGTGGGCGTGGCATTTTTTCCTACCGTAACTGATCTCATGTCGACCCAGTCTTAATTTAGTACCAGGAAAAGCACTGAGAAGTAAAGGCAGTCGGCGTGATCTTGACCACATCATCCATCGTGTGCCGACGGTCAATGAAAAATACAGACCAAACATCGCTTTATCCCGTAGTATAAAAAGGGTTTTCTTACCTTTTTTTACTGACTTTATTCACACATGCGTAAACATACAGAAAGTCTTGCCTCCTATTGAGACATTCTGACAGAATTGCTTTGCTATTTTGTAGATGTTTAAGTGTTTGTATCCTGAAGTTAAAACAGGGTGGTCTCCTTGTATTTCACAAAGTATCAATTTCAGAAATCTAATGTATCGCAACAGAGATAACAACAAAACAAAAAGCAGACAGTGTCGAATGCATGACGGAAACTGGCAGAGCATGCTGGTTGTCATGCCCATAACCCCATTCATAAATCCACAGGAGGCGGCGAGGTAATATGATAAACCAGCAGTGACAGATGAGGTCGTGGTTGACAATTTAAACCTTTATTTTTGATGTATTGCCTGAATATTTATACAGTTCTTCTAATGTTTTTCTGTGTATTGTTCTCTCTCTCTCTATCTCGCGATCCCATGTATTGTTCAAGACCTTTCCCCCTTCCTATTTCCCAACTACTTTCTTAACCATTTTGTCATAATGTCAAGGCCCATTTAATCGTTTCCATCATTTATCTGTCTTATGTGACAGCATTGAAGTTCTAGCACTCACGATATGCAAGGAAAAGTAAATTAACCATTTCAATACCTTGTGGTATATTGTGATGTACTGTTATAAACCTACACCTTTTTCTTTGATCAGCGTCACACGATAGATGAAGTGATAAACATCCCGCCTACAACATTTCCTTCCCAGATGGTGTCTCTGTGGTTAAGGGGTTAAGCCGTCGTCTTGAGTTCTGATGATCGTGAGCTCGAATCCTGATCACGCCGTTCTGTTTACGAATGAATTTGTTCCAGAGATCCCTAGGATTGTTTTCTGAGCTACAGAGTTTGTGCTTTGTGCAAAACTCTCTTCATTCGTGTGAATATCGAAATAGGGGAAGACTGCAGTAAAACTTGGTAAATAGTGAAACACGTACAAACAAAGTACTATAGTTTTACAAAATACATAAACAGTGACGATAAACAGCAACGTTTCGACCAACAAGGCCTTTATCAAGCAAACGAACAAACGGGAGTGACAAATTAAAATGAAACACAAATGGACGACCAAATACCAACGTATCTAAGGAAAATCTGGAATAAAAACGAATAACGAAATAAATGTAACACAAAAACACACATAAAAACTAGAAATAGAAAAGAAACAATGAAACATCTAGTAAATATATAACTTGAATACATGCAACATATACCCATATAGATTATAAAGCATGGGAAGAGAAAGTACTAAGAAGCATAAGAATGTAATACATGCAACATATACCCATATAGATTACAAAGCATGGGAAGAGAAAGTACTAAGAAGCATAAGAATGTAATACGTTGAGCCGCGTGGTCGCAAGGTACCATACAAAGAAATCAACCGATTCTCCAGAGCAAATCGACTACGATCATCAGAGGAACATGATCGGATGGCTGTGACCTGGACATCGCAAGCTCCTGAATGGCCAGTATCATTGAAATTGGTAGCTACAGGGGTCACAGAGCATTGGCGTATATCGCGCAAGTGTTGGGCGAATCGGTCACTGAGTCTCCTGCCGGTTTCCCAATATAGGCCTTGTTGCACCGCTTGCAGATAATGGCATAGACAATATTACGGGACTCGCACGTGAAACTGTCTTCAACAACGAACGTGGCTTTTGGAAAAGACACCGTGCGGGTCTGTATTACATAAGCACAAGTGTTGCAGCGCCGACGGCCACACTGGATGGTGCCAAAATGACTCTGGATGTTAGGCTTGAGGCGACTGTGAACCAACATATCCTTAAGGCTTCTGTCCGTCTGTACGCCACCAAAGGATAGTGTTGGAAGATTGAACTTGTATCAGGATCAGACTGAAGAATGGAGAGATGACGGAATAAGAAAGACTTGTTTATCATAGTTCCCTTGTGAAGAAAGTCTTATTCCGTCATCTCTCCATTGGGTATATGTTGCATGTATTCAAGTTATATATTTACTAGATGTTTCATTGTTTCTTTTCTATTTCTAGTTTTATGTGTGTTTTTGTGTTACATTTATTTCGTTATTCGTTTTTATTCCAGATTTTCCTTAGATACGTTGGTATTTGGTCGTCCATTTGTGTTTCATTTTAATTTGTCACTCCCGTTTGTTCGTTTGCTTGATAAAGGCCTTGTTGGTCGAAACGTTGCTGTTTATCGTCACTGTTTATGTATTTTGTAAAACTATAGTACTTTGTTTGTACTTGTTTCACTATTCATTCGGTGTGCCATTTCTGCGGAAAGATCAAGTCATGTGGGGTAAAACCCGGTGCAATGAATTCAACCCGTCGATTTTAACCTAAGAAGTACAGACCAGATCATTATATTTCGCTTACGTACCGGACACTGCAGACTCAAGACACTTGGACTAGGAATACGTTCATCAGCTCTCTGCCAGTGTCAGCATGTCCTGCAAGACTGTCCTCTCCTGGGTGAACTGAGAAACAACATGTGACAATACCCAGTCGACCTAAAAACTAAGCTTTGGGGAACCCTGAGAGATTGCCCAGTTTGAGGTACATAGAAAACTAAGCGCATGACCAGAGAGCGCTGAAGAAGAAAAAGACCATGCTATTTTAGTTTGCTAGTTTAGTTACAAAGATAGTTTTGTTTGTTATGTTATTTAGTGAGTTAATATAACTTACTTTACATAACATTTGGCAGACACTCTTTTTCTTCTTCTTTGCTTTCGTTCTTTACAACCAATTGTAATCGTTATTGGTTATTGGTTATTGGTTACTAAACTGACGTCATTGCACTCCGGGCAGACCCATAGGTGCTCAGTCTCCCCAACAGATATCGAAGAGTATGCATACTGATGGTTCCTGTGGCTCGCTGATTAAACACACCTCTCACTCTGCCTCTCGGGCATCCAGTTCGACTTGAACAACGGGTAACTCCAAACTGCTTAAATCGCTTGATCGATTCAACATCGATTTTAGTGTCCTCATCCAACAGAGAGTCTCGAAGAGACCGAAGAATATCCCCCTTATCCATCTTCAACTCCCCAACAATCGATGCTGTTGATGCAAGCCTGTCCGCTCTCTCATTACCGTAAACACCCGCATGCCCAGGACAGTATATCCACGTAAGCCGCTGGAGGTTAGAAACTTCTATAGACGACATCCACTCATACCGAAACCTACCCTTCTGGATCTTGTGAAGCATCGACTGAGAGTCAGATACAGCAACTGCCCCAGTAAATGAAGTCCCAGAAATCCAATGGAGGGCAGCAGTAACGGCCTCAACCTCCATCCTCATACTAGAAGTAGTTGTCCTGTATGCCCCACTTCGCTCTGCAACAACCCTACCATGCGCATTAGCCAAGAAACCCCAGCCATATTTCTCACCACGTTGAACCGACCCATCGGTATATACAACAACATCATCATCCCTTGCATTATCTTCTATCAGCTGATTAACTGCGAGATCAGCCTTCATGTTGCCCCAATCTCTACATTCTCTTCCAAGAGTAATGATAACGTTGTGATAGTTCATCATGCTATCATCTGTAGTCACTCTTTCTGATATTGATATTGTAATCACTCTTTGTGATATGTTTGATCTTTGCCAAGAACTTGTATACGTTGCACATTGGTTTGGTAGACCCTAAACGCATAGACTTCTACACGTTTAGGACACATGCATCCGATTTCAGCCAAACCTCCTTAGTCGCCTCTTACGACATGCGTGGCAGGTAACAGTGGTTCTGCTCTTTACACCCAAAATTTGGGCCCCGGTAACCACTCGTGTGTGGCAGACACTAAATGTGCTTAGTCCGTTCCAGCAAGTGTTGAGAAGTGTATGCATGATTATGGTCTCCGTGACAGGCTGACAGTGCACGTTCCTCATTACTGATGTTAGATTACATCGGTGCTCAATTGTGGCTGGGTTTCACCTGAGAACGGCTTTCGTTCCGAAACATTCCACTTCAGCTGAATAACAACCAAGTTGCTATGCATGAAATGACCGAACTTGAAAAAAGGTAGGAGATTATGTCTTAAAGCTGGGTCTCAGTTCTGATCTGAGAAATGGAGATTAAAGACTCGGTCTAGTTTATTTTCATTTGTATTAATTGCATCCACTGCCTTCGTACACAACCGATCTTGATCTTCTGTTTCATGCTCATAGAATATTTGCGTATTTAGCCACTGCAGGGATTTTGTCCCTACCATAACCTCCATAGTCATACTGCTGGTAGTTGTCGCATATGCGCCGCTTGCCTCTTTGTTGACCTTTCCTTTAGTTCTTGCCGTAAAGGCCCACGCACTCCGACTGTGTCGAATAACGGAACCATCAGTGCAGACAACATCATCTTCCTCCGATGTGTAGTCATTTATTAACGCTTCGACGTCTGCGTTGACTATTGTAGGCAGTGGATCTCGAATTGGTTTGTTTACCATGGCGACTACCACAAAGATTTGTTTGTGTTCAGTGGGTATGGGTATCAACTCTTCTCCGTGATCTATGTACTCGATGACCAGATGTGGTTAATTCACTTACTTCATGATAAAGAAGAGGACTGAGATTGCTCGCTAGTTTAAGCCAACACAATTTGACCCTGCTGAAACATTTACGTAGCTCGATGAGTTAGTGGAGAATAAAGTTAGTACGAGCGGGAACTCCATATCTCACATTCAACAGCGCAGTGGTCATTAATTATGCTTCGTTGTCGGGTGGTCCCAGTATCAAAATCCACACTAAAAATGTTTTTTTCCCGACTGTATAGCTCTCAGGTTGACCCAACATCAACTTGCACCAAGGAAACACTAGGAAGTAAAGATGGAAGGCGAGATATTTACCACATCACTCGTCGTTTTCAGTTAGTCAAAGAAAAATGTGGGCCTAACACTGTATTCACCTACATACCTCACGGTATAAACACAAGTTGTTTGCTTACCTTTTCCTCACATTCAGCTACTAAGATATTGTACTAAGATACCTCTAAGACTTTAGGCACCAGAGATGAGCTACAAACAACAGTCGACTTCATCATAAAAACGCGTCTGACGTTATAATCATCAAAATAGCGATCGCAAAAATAAGAAAACTTTAGAGCATTGCGACATTATATCGCACGATATTACAGTTTTACTTAAGCAGAAAAAAATTATGTCTAGACATCGTCATCTCTGTCTCCATTCATATATGCCTATTTGTCAGAGAGAATTTTTTTAGCCTTGCCATTCGTGACCTTCTTGAGAACACAGAAAGCTAAAACACCTTTCCTGTTAAAGTAAAAACAAATTTGGCCAAGTCAAATATAATGGTTCATACATCAGACACTCCAGGTAAGGTCTTCAAAGGACAGATAGCACAAAGTTTAAACAGGAAACATTGCTCTGTACCAAAAATCACAAACCGTCTGTAGTCAAGAAATCACATATCTCCCCTGCTGGTAACATTCATCTTCAATATTTAAATACTACTTTACAACAAACACTATTATTATTCAGGACGCTAAGCAAAAGTTTGTTTCTCAGTAGTTGCTAAGCACCCTTCAGTTTTGAACAACCAGATTGAAACGTGCGGTGTATGCACCCGTTTCTCACGCTTGAAATAATTACTGTGAAGAAGCGTTTGAAGATTGGGTTTGTTCAAAGCCTTCCTGAAACAGAATTAGCTCTCAGGGTACAATACAATACAACCTGTAGTTTCTTTTGATGTTTTCAAGTTTTTTTATTTTGATAACAACCGAGCCAGCATCGCGTACAATACGAGATCATGATGAAAGCAAAAAACAAAATAAAGTTGTCAGACATCGTAAAGTCCATTCATTGTGTTCTCCCCAGACAACATCCGTCATACGACCAGACACTACTTTGGGTGTCAGTAGATTAAAGCTAGCATTTGTTTAATATGAGTGAAATCTGGGACCGAGACATAAAAGAGAACCCCAGAATATTTCATTTGAAAACCATCTTTTAAATTCATGTACCCCATCCAGGTCATAGAGCTGTGGCACATCAAAGTTAAGTAGAGGTTCTCACATTGTGGCAAGTTAGTACCCATTGTTCTTCAGAAAATAGACAATTTATTTTTTTCGTTCGCCTACTATGAATTCAGGCATACATAGAGCGTCTAATATGGCTCATCTTACTGATTTTTGTGTGAAGACTAGCTTTCCTTATCACAGTATCACTCGTTATTTAGGCGAGCCTTACGCTGACTTCAGAGGTATTTGTAACTTAGATCTCTACGTAAAGGATCAGGGTCTCAAATAGTACAACCTCGTACAGTGTGCATACCAAGAATGATTTAAAAGTTATTTCGACCCAAGTTGGTCACAAAATTTTTTTAATCGTTCGCTTGCTATGAACACAGGCGTACTGATGGCGACCAATATGGTTATTCTGACTTATTTTTCCGTGAATGCTAGCTTTCATTGTCACCAGTGTTCCTCGCTGTTCAACTGTACTTCGATTTTGTACTTACACGAACTTGTAACTTAGATCCCCAAGTACAGGATCAGGATCTTCTATAGTTCAAACACGTAACGTGTACACTCCAAATATATTTTTTACGAAAATAGAAAGACTTAAATAGTAAGAGAGGGAAATAGAAAGACGTAACCCTTTAGCTGCTAAGGACGTATATATACGTTTTCCCATTAACTTCTAAAGAGGCATTAATCCGTCTGTTATTATCTCTTCTCTGTGGGCTAAAGACGAGTTAACACGTTATATATTGCTACTGTCACTGTTATAGGCGTACATTCACGTTTGTGACTTAGAAATACAGAGTAGCTATTTTTAGCTCAGCCTTCAGAAAGTATGTAGCAGCGAAAGGGTTAAATAGTGAGAGAGGGAAATAGAAAAAAATAAAGAGTGAGAGCGTGAAATAGAGAGAAATAAAGAGTGAAAGTGGGAAATAGAAAGAGATAAAGAGTGAAAGAGGAAAAAAGAAAGAAATAAAGAGTGAGAGAGTGAAATAGAAATAAAGAGTGAGAGAGTGAAATAGAAATAAAGAGTGAGAGCGTGAAATAGAGAGAAATAAAGAGTGAGAGCGTGAAATAGAGAGAAATAAAGAGTGAAAGTGGGAAATAGAAAGAGATAAAGAGTGAAAGAGGAAAAAGAAAGAAATAAGTGAAGGTGAATAGAAATAAAGAGTGAGAGAGTGAAATAGAAATAAAGAGTGAGAGGGAAATAGAAGAAATAAAGAGTGAAGGTGAAATAGAAGAAATAAAGAGTGAAAGTGGAAATAGAAGAGAAAAAAGAGTGAAAGGGAAATAGAAGAGATAAAGAGTGAAAGTGGGAAATAGAAAGAGATAAAGAGTGAAAGAGGAAAAAAGAAATAAATAAATAGTGAGAGAGGGAAATAAATAGAAATAAAGAGTGAGAGAGGGAAATAGAAAGACGTGAAGAGTGAAAGAGGGAAGTGGACAAAAATGAAGAGTGAAAGAGGAGAAAAGAGAAAAAAGAATGAATAAAAGGAGAGTCAAATAAAGAAGCAAATAGAAATATCTGGAATGACCTAACTTTGAAAAAAACCATGTGTATCAAAAGTATTCAAAAGATAGTAAATGTGTCAGAGAATATAACAGCAGTTCCAAAAGTCAAGCCACATGATGATGATAAAGATGATGATAATAATGATTATGCGCTCGTGTACTGCAGGGGCCACGGGGAGGGGGTCAAAATTAGTAACACTGCGACCTACAAGGCATGCCTGTCGTAAGAGGCGACTGAGGTAGGAAACTAGGGAAGCTACTCTAGTAAGTAAAAACCGTCGCAGAAATCGGATGTGCTGGCCTACTTGTAGGCACATAACTGGCACAACGTACAATCGCTTTTACGCTCATATCACATCACAAAGAGTGGTTAACAAGTGGTCAATGTGGAGCGTTCGAAGTCGAAGAAGATAACGATGGTGATGATGATCATAATGATAATGATAGTGAAATGAAGATTTTGGATATCTACAACCTTCGTTAAAATTCCATAATTGCGACGCCTCTTACAAAAAAAAAAAAAAAACACCATTAAAATTCTCAGAAATGTAAATAATTTTAAAATTCTAATAAAAATAAAACATTGTCTGGATCGAGAAGACGTACGTGCGCAAGAAGTATTACAATATTTCTGAAGTAAAAAGAGAAATAAGTTAAGAAAGAAATCAAAGAAAATATATATGGAATGCACCGATTCCCTTGACATCGTCAGCACAAGCATCGCCCTTGAATGTTTTCCAAACGGAGACGTTTTTTTCCTGTAAAGAAACCATAATTTTTATCAGACTGGAAACATAAGTTAACAACAACAACAACAAAAAACGAACTCCCAGTGCGACTTTATTATTATATTATTATTATTATTACTATTATTCCCTGAAAGGCGGAGGTCTTCTGCAAAATTAAAGAAAAAACGTACAAATAATAATTTAAAAAATAAGAAACCAAGCGGAAAATCAACACTGGCGATATTCATGCAACATCGTTTTGCTATGACGCGAGGGGTGGGACAGTTTAGGGCGTGCGAGGTAAAATTATTAGCTTACAAAAAATGTATTACAGAGTATCACATGCCAGAATTGTTGCATGTGAGCGCCATATTGCCAAGACACCTGTAAATCAGCCCCGGGTCTGCGCGATCTTTTCCTTCCGATGCTGGCGAGGAAATATAGAAACCTGTCGGCAGCTTTAAAAAGCAAAACAACAAAAAAAAAACGGAAAAAACCGCTAAAAAAGCAAACTATAAACTCTACACTGTTTTTACAAAAAACCCGCAGACATGCACGTCGATTCCTAGACTATATAAATTCTGGTTTTATTTTACGGTATCCCGTCAACCCCATCACTTCGTTCATCGGCTGCTTTCTTTCTCTCTCTCTCTCTCTCTCTCTCTCTCTCTCTCTCTTTCTGTCTGTGTTCTCCCTAATTTGTCTTGATTATATTTATCTGACTTCATTCTTTCTTTCTTTTATTTACTTCGTTTTTCTTGTACATTTTCGTAAAGGGTTTAAAGGGTTTTAAAACCGAAAGATTGACTTTATTGCACCGGGTTTTACCCCATATGGCTCAGTCCCTCTCCACAGAAATGGCACGCCACCTGCGGAGAGAGTATTGCACAAAACACAAACTCTGTAGCTCCAGCAACAATCCTAGGGGTCTCTGGAAAAAATGCACTCGTGAAAAGAACGACGCGGTCCGGATTCGAACCCACGACCTTCGACTCACAAGGCAAAGGGTTCGTAATCTTGTTCAACTATCTCTTCAAACCCTTTCCCTCTTTGATCTTTCCCCGCTTTCAATGCCTCTCTCTTTGTCTCAATCTAATATCTTATGTCTGCCATTTTCTCTTTCTTTCTCTTATCTTTCACTTCTGTTTTCAACATGTTCATAATTATCAACTTCAACTGTTCCCTCAAAGAGGCAACATGAAGGTTGAACATGAAGTTCAACAGCTGATTTAATTAAGCCTTTGCCTTGCGAGTCGATGGTCGGGGATTCGAATCCGGACCGCGCCATTTTGTTCACGCGTATAATTTTTTCAGAGACCCCTAGGATTATTGCCGGAGCTACGGAGTTCGTGCTTGTGCAATACTCTCGGTAGGTGGTGTACCATGTCTACCAAGAGTGAGCAAGTCATTTAGGGTAAAACGCGGTGCAATGAAGTAAATTCTTCAAGAATAAGAGAATAAGAGTGATGATGTTGTTGTTGTTGTACATCCCGATTGGTTTGTGTATGGTGGTGAAAGGTCAGGATATGGTTTCTTAGTTGGTGCGCGTCCGCCTGACCAGCGTGTTCGTAGCGCGTTGGACAATGGGTGACAAGATCCATGTTAGTGCGGGTCAATTCCGCGGGCTGGCAGAAAATCCACAGGTTCTCCAGATTTACGGTGTTCGTGGCACCAAACCGAAGCGTTACGATGTCCATGGCACTGAGCCGAAGAGTTGAAAGCTCAAGTGCTTCTGGATCAGGGGGAAAAACAGTTGGTGCGCATGGTATGGTTGCTGTAGAGGCGAATGGCGCATATCGGACAACTACTTTCAGTACTATAGTCTGTCCATTAATTCGTGAGCACGTTTGAAATTGATTTTCTCGAAAACTACCTGTTGGATCTCAGTGATTTTTGCAAGCAGCCTTAGAATATCCATGACGCTAGAGAAATATTTTTTTCCAAGAAAATTTGATGTAGTTTGAAATATTTCTTCTTCAGGTTATATTAAAATCAACCTCACCGGATTGTACACAATAGTAACAGATTTACGGTACACAGACGCGTTGTTCTAAAAATACATTATGGTAACATAGAAATATCGTGAGTAAACAACAATTTCACGGGAATTCCCGTGCACCTAACCCAGTCGACTTTGAAAGCGTAAAGCATATGACGTTATAATTGGGATACCGTTGTATAGTTATAGGCGTATCTCGCTATTTGTATGAAGCTATTGTATCATATTTGTTGGCTTATCAAAACTGACATTGATATCACATTCATAATGAGTCTGAAGTGCACATTTATAACAATGCAGAAGGTTACAGTTTTACTATACCAACACTTCCGTAAGGAATCTAAGAGAGGTCATCTATATTGCGATATTCATAACCCTGAGAAACGAACGCAACTGGCGCTTGGTCTGAATAGAGAATCCTTTTCCCGATGGATTAAACAGGACACAAAGTGCACTAATGTCAAGCAAGGACGGAAAAGAACAATTGACGACTTTGACATAGATGTCATAAGACGGGAGCTCTTGAAAATGTTTGCGACAAATCAACTTGTTACTCCAGGAAACTGAAATTAAAACTGCAATCAGATTGCAGCATAGACATTTCTAAAAGTACTCTATGAAAAATTGTAAGAGCCGCCGGCTTCACCTTCAGAAAAACTATAGGCGGCAGGAATATTATTTGTGAAAAGCCACATTTAATTGCTGCCCGAAGTAAATACCTGAGGCAGATCCGTGAGCGGCGGAGGCAAGGCTATGATATTGTATATTTGGACGAATCCTGGGTCAATGCTCACCACACCAATGCTAAAGAATGGCAATCAGTAGACGGTGAACAGAAAAGAAAAATACCAAGCAGCAAAGGCCAGCGTATTATACTAACACATGCAGAAAGTAGTGAAGAAGGTCTTGTCCATGACGCTGGACTTATTTTCCAATCAAAAGTACCGACGGTAGGGACTACCACACAGAAATGAATGGACATATTTTCAGGCACTGGATGGAGAAAGATCTACTTCCAATTCTAAACAGACCATCATGCTTGGTAATGGATAATGCATCCTATCACAACGCAGTATCAGCGGAAGACAAAGTACCAACTGCATCAAATACAAAAGATCAAATTAGGACTTGGCTTGCTAAGGAAAATGTCAGCTTCGATGATACATATTTGAAACCCGAGTTGTTGCACCTGGTGAGGATGACAAATAAGACAAAGGTGTTTCATATTGACAAAATCATTGCGGAATACGGCCACACGTCTTTGCGACTACCTCCATATCATGCTCAATCCGATAGAGCTTGTCTGGGCTAAAGTAAAAGGGCAAGTTGCCGAACAGAACAGGACGTTTAAAATGTGTGATGTTGAAGTTCTGACACGTGAGTCCTTCTCAATGATAGACATGCAGTTCTGGAAGAAGTGTGTTGAACATGTGCTCCGTGAGGAAGACGAGTACTGGCACCGAGATGGATTACAATTTGTCCAGCCAGTAACAATTATCAACCTCATGGAATCTTCAGATTCGGGATGATACAAATCATATTTTATTACAGACTGAGAAATAGCAACGTATACATTTCCATATCCAAATGCGTCTACCATTATACAATTTGTGGTGAAGTTAAGACACCCTGGGGTCTAATGGTGACCGAAGGGAGGACTAACTGTTGCATATTGTATCCAAGTTCACGATTGCACATAAAGGGCAACACACTTAATTACTTGACCTATCAAGTTAATATGGAGATACACCTATGAATAGAATTGACATGGACAAATTCTAGGGATACTGTAAAATCTAAAATTTGAGCCCCCGTATTTGCAATTGTCATAAAGATCAAAGGAATTCGCCGATGTGCAAAATCCGTAGCATCTATGGACTACTGGTTAGCTTTATTTTAGCGTCATGGATATTCTAAGGCTGCATGCAAAAAATCATAGAGATCCAACAGGTAGTTTTCGAGAAAATCAATTTCAAACGTGCTCACGAATTAATGGACAGACTATAGGATTAAGTTTGAGGACGTAACTGCTGCTATTCAGTTACTCTATTGTATTTATTTTGATGGTGATGGAATGGTTATCCCCAGGACTCGGAGTAAAATCTGATGATGTATGCATGTTTGTTATATGTGTATACATGTGTGTATGTATATTGTCTCGTCTCAAATATATACAAGCACAATAAGCTTATAGCATGTGTTTGTGCAGAAACTGTTGGAACGAACCCTACCTGACTGTTCTGTGTCTAGTTATAATGAGCGTTTGAGAAAGACACTCCCCGTGAGTCATTTTTTTAGAATGGCTCATTGGTTGTGTTAGTAAAAACGCTCGTATTGCTAGGCTAGGCGATTGGTGTCGTAAGGACTAGAGTAAGTGGTTCGAATCCTGTGTTTGTCTATTTGTTTTTCGGAAGCTCTTACTACATGTATCTTGTTTATTTGTTGATCATATTCGTTACTTCCGTTGCTTCCTCTAGGTTCTTGAAAAAAACTCCTTGTGCTAAACTCTTTCTATACTAACTGCCGCAGGATGCGCCAAGACAGTCTTTCAAAATAACCAAACTGCCGCAAACTGCGTCAAATATTGTTTTATGTAAAATTCGAACTAAATTTACATTCACGGATTCTGACCCAATTTCCAATTATTATCTACTGTAAAGCTATCTATTTCTTCATCGTTGTCCTATCCGGGGTTTGGTAAAATTTGTTAACTGGGTGCAATTTATATATCTATCAAGCTGGAAAATGCTAACACAATTTATTTCGGCCACGTCGTGTTTTTGAATTCGGTAGTGAATGGGTTAAACGAGAATACCATAGTGGGGGACATAGTTTAGTCCCATAACAAATTCTGAAAAATATTTGAAGCCACCACGAACTATGAGATTTATGTATAAATTCAGCCTGTGTTTTGCCGGTGCTCGCAAAGGGAGAAAGAATAGTACCACTGCGGCCTACAAGGCATGTCGTAAGAGGCGACTGAGGTAGAGGCAGAGGGACGATACCCAAGTAAATAAAAAGCGTCGAAGAAATCGGATGTTCTGGCCTACTTGTAGGCGTATAACTGGCACAATCGCTCGTAGGCTCAGATCACATACAGATCACAAAGAGTGGTTTAACAAGTGGTCGATATGGAGCGTTGGAAGAAGAAGATGTCTAAATTCGGCCCTGACTTCATCTTCTCATGAGTTCTTTGGTCTGTTTGTTTCTCTTTACCTGTGTGGATTCCTGGAAAAAGATCTACATAACTATACTATTTACTTGTTTTCTTAATTAAAGTATGTCTTATTTCTGGCTTCCATGTATTATTAAGTAATCTTTACCCGGTGTTTTGTTCTGTTTATGAGTTACTCAATGTTATAAGATTATGCTGTACAAATGTCCATTTAAGGAATCTCTGTGGTGAAGTGGGTAAAACATATGCACTGTGCTCTGAAGAGCGTTAGTTCGAATCCTGGCTGCGTCATTAGTTCACGAAAGTAATTTTTTCCGAAGACTCTTTTTTTTTTTTTTTTCCCGATCCAGAAGCACTTCAGCTTTCCAGCTCTTCGGCTCGGTGCCATGGACATCGTGACCCTTCGGTTCGGTGCCACGAACACAGTAAATCTGGGGAATCTGTGGCTTTTTCTGCCATCCCGCGGAATTGAACCCGCACACACAGAGGATAGTCACCCGTAGTCCAACGCGCTACGAACACGCTGGGCAGACGGGCTCCGAAGATTCTTAAGATTGTTGTTGGAGCTACGGAATTTATTACTTTGTGCAATACTTACAGCAGGTGGTTTGTCTTTTCTTTTGAGACATATGTGGTCATACAGATTCAATGAAGTCAATTCTTCATCTATAGACTCTATAGATTGTTTCATTATTTTCTCTCTCTCACATCCTTTTTACTCTTTCTCTCTCTCTCTCTCTCTCTCTCTCTCTCTCTCTATCTACTTTTCTTGTTTATCTATTTCACTCGTTTGCCTGTTTTTATCTTTATCTTTCTCTCTCTCTATCTCTATCTCTATCTCTCTCTCTCTGTCTACTTTTCTTGTTTGTTTATCTATTTCAGTTGTTTTCCTGTCTTTATCTTTCTCTTTCTTTCTTTCTCTCTCTCTTTCTCTTCTCTTCTTTCTTTGTCTCTCTCTTCCACATTCTCTCTCTCTTTCTTTCACTCTGTCATACTTTTCTTGTTTTTTATTTATTTCGTTGTTTTCCTGTCTTTATCTTTATCTTTCTATCTCTCTCTTTCTTTCTCTCTCTCTTCACACTCTCTTTTCTTTTCTTTTTTCTATTCTTTCTTCTTTATCTTTTCTTTCTCTCTCTCTTCTCTCACCTCTCTCTTCTCTTCTTCACTCTGTCTATCTACTTTTCTTGTTTGTTTATTTATTTCAGTTGTTTTCCTGTCTTTATCTTTATCTTTCTATCTCTCTTTCTCTCTTTCTTTCTCTCTTCACACTCCTCTTTCTCTTTCTCTCTTCTTTCTCTCTTCCCATTCTCTCTCTTTCTTTTCACTCTGTCTATCTACTTTTCTTGTTTGTTTATTTATTTCCGTTGTTTTCCTGTCTTTATCTTTATCTTTCTTCTCTCTCTTCTCTCTCTCTCTTTACATCTTCTCTTCTTTCTCTATCTCTTTCTGTTTCTTTCTCTCTCTCTTCTTCTCTCTTTCCTCTCTCTCTCTTTCTTTCACTCTCTATCTACTTTTCTTGTTTTTTATTCTATTTCAGTTGTTTTCCTGTCTTTATCTTTATCTTTCTATCTCTCTCTTTCTCTCTCTTCTCTTTCTCTCTTTCACTCTCTCTCTTCTCTTTCTCTTCTCTTCTGTCTTTCTATCTTATTCTACTTTCTTGTTTGTTTATCTATTTCACTCGTTTGTCTGTCTTTATCTTTATCTTTATTTCTCTCTCTCTCTTCACTTTTCTCATTCTGTTTTATTCTCATTTTGTTTTTCAATATTTCTTTCATTCCTCTTTCTTCCTATCTCTTTTAGTCTTTCACTCTTTCTCTTTTATCTTTCACTTTTACTTTTAGTCTTTCACTCTCTATCTCTTTTAGTCTTTCACTCTTTCTATCTCTTTTAGTTTCTTTCACTAGTTTCATCTATCTCTTTAGTCTTTACTCTCATCTCTTTTTTATCTTTTTTCTTAGTCTTTCATCTTCTATCTCTTTTAGTCTTTCTATCTCACTTCTCTATCTCTTTTAGTCTTTTTACCACTTCACTTTCTTTCTATCCCTTTTTCATTTCTTTCACTTTTTTCATACTATTTCTTTCTCCATATTTCTGTTACTCTTTTATTCTTTCTATTTCCGTTTCTCATTCTCTATATTTCTCTATATTTATGTTACTCTGTCATCCTCTCTTTTCCCCTCTCTCTCTCTCTCTCTTTATCTATCTTTATCTCTTTCAGTCTCCCACCCTCCTTTTTCGTCTATTTTTCCTACTCTCCTTTCTTCATGTTATTATTTGTAATGTGTAGACTTTAAGAAAACCTTCGCCCGCCTGCCCAACGTGTTCGTAGCGCGTTGGACTACGAGTGACAAACCCCCTGTGAGTGCGGGTTCAATTCCGCGGGCTGGCAGAAAAGCCACAGGTTCACCAGTTTTACGGTGTTCGTGGTACCGAACGAGGTTACGATGTCGATGGCACCGAGCCGACGAGCTGAAAGCTCAAGTGCTTCTGGATTGGTAAAAAAAAAAAGAGGGAAAAAAAAGAAAACCTTGAACATGACAATGGAGGAAGCGGAAGAACTGGCTATAGATAAAAAGTATTTAAATCTTTTGTGCTGAAAGGAACGTTGACCAGAAAAATGCAACATAAAGGTGTAAACTCAGAATAATGTGCATCTTAATATATAAATATTGTACAGAAATTACAAATTCTTTCGGAGTTTCTTTTTGTTTTTGGATATGATTCCCCATCCCTTCCTTTTCCCCCAACTGCAGGCCAGGTTTACATCTAGCGATAGATATGTATTAGATAACTGTATCCATCCTTGTATGTAATCAATATTCTCTCAAACGGATCAAAGCATTGGAAACATGCTGGCAGCAAACAACTGATCTAATCGTTATGAGCAGTAGTGTAAGGCATAAACATTGAAGGCTAGGATGACTCAGCCTGTTGACATTGACCTTCTCGACCCGGTCTTAAGTTGATGTGCAATGTGAGATTGCTTGTAAGGAAAATTACAATTATTCAGATTCAATTGTCTCAGTTTATAGAGTTTGTATTCATCTTTCACAGCACAAGTTACTATCGATTTTCTGTGATATATATTTGATGTTACGCTTCTCTTTATCGATCTCTACAAATATAGTAGTGTATGTGTTGCTCTCAACATCCTCTTCTTCTTCTTCTTCATTCAGTTCGTTGATCATTCTAGCCTGCTAGGTCTTTAAATTTGTCTCCCTAACCCCATGTGGTGACGTCTGGGGCCTAGGGGATAGTGACTCGGTTTATTAACCCCGACGTTCTGAGATCGATTCACGCTGCGGACAACTTGGTTGCCAATTGTTTCGCGTGGATTTTTACAAAGGACGATGGCACCACCCGTTCAGAAAGCAATGG
The DNA here is from genome assembly GCA_020796225.1 of Arion vulgaris. Taxonomy (NCBI): domain Eukaryota; kingdom Metazoa; phylum Mollusca; class Gastropoda; order Stylommatophora; family Arionidae; genus Arion; species Arion vulgaris. The sequence continues at coordinate 68,505,334 of CM036753.1, read as the reverse complement.
TAAACTACTGAACGTAATAATGCCTAGAAAAATCACGAACAACGTTTAAAAAGCGGGTATTGATTCGCAAAGTCCTGTAAAGGATATGCAATTAACTTTAACCGCGTGTGTGTTGTCGTGGTCCGCAAGGGAAGCAAAGAATAATACCACTGCGACCAACAAGGCATGTCGTAAGAGGCGACTGATGTAGGACCTAGGAAGCTACTCTAGTAAATAAAAAGCGTCGCAGAAATCGGATGGGCTGGCCTACTTGTAACTGGTACAACGTACAATTGCTCTTAGGATTGGCGTGTGGTACCGGGGCCCGCAAGGGAAGTAAAGAATGGTACCGCTGTAACCTACATGGCACGTCGTAAGAGGCGGCTGATGTGGGACCTAGGGAAGCTACCATAGTAAATGAAAAGCATCGCAGAAATAGGATGTGTTGGCTTACTTAAAGGCGTATAAATTGCATAACGTTCAATCGCTCTTAGGCTCAGATCACATACAAATCACAAAGAAGGGTTAACAAGTGGTCGATATTGGACGTTCAAAGAAGAACTTCATCCAGTAATATTTATGGTTCGAATTCTTCTATCTCTTCCTCTGTCAGCATTATAATATTATTATTTTCACCAATTTTATTGATATTAAAAAAGATATCTAAAGTAATTTTTTTCATCATTCTTTAATCATTTTGTGGCGTAATATAGGAAATGGCAGCGAATCATGGACAATGAACAAACAGTCAATAAGATCATTGAAAGACAGAGAGTTGTGGTTGTGCAGAAGAATGCTGAAAATTCCATGCACAGCTAAGAAAACAAATGATGAGGTTTTAAATCAGACCTGCACACAAAGAAACCTTATCAAAAGAATAAGAATCAGACAATCAATGTTCTTCGGACATATAATGCGAAGAGGATGTTTAGAATAATTGGTAACAACCGGTCAAATTCAAGAAAATAGAGATCATGGAAGACAGAGGGAGCACATGTTGGATGGTCTGACATCTTGGTTCGACAAAAGATCAACGTCAGAACTAATTACTAGCACGAAGGAGATAGAGAGAGAGTTGTGGAGAGATATGATCGCCTACGCCGGCAGGCATGATACTTGATTGATTGAATATAGGATATCCTCTTACATTATTTACTATTTTTATTGAGTTATTTTCTTCACTGAGTTGTTATATTTTCTGACTTTTTTTTAAATACTAGTTTCTTTTACTGTTGTGTTTTTTTTTTCACAAAGAATGTTTTTTTAACTTTTTTCATGAGTTAGATCTTATTCTTAACTTTTCCTATTGTTCTGTTCCTCCTCCGATTTGTCTGTATTTTACATAGTTGTTTACTGTTCTGTTTTTAGCAAGAAAATATCGCCTATTTTTTCGTTCACTGTTTTTCTTATTTCTTCATTTCACCATATCGATATCGTACATCCTACAACTCATTTCTTTTTGTGCCACATATTTCATGAGCTGTATTCTTAAGAAGGAGATAATAAATATTTAATTATTGTATTTAGAAAAGAAAGTTTGTTAAGCAATATTCGTAACTGACAATGATCATCTTCTACTTTGCGTTCGTTCTTTACAACCAATTTTAATCACTCTTTCTGAGATGGTTGATCTTTGCCAAGCACGTGTATACGTTCACATTGGTTTGGTAGACCCCTAAACGCGTTGGGCACATGCATCCGATTTCAGTCAAACATCCTTAGTCGCCTCTTACGATATGAGTAGTAGGTAACAGTTGTTCTATTCTTTACACCCCAAATTTGGGCCCCGGTAATCACTCGGGCGACTGACAATGATGTAAACCTTAGAGAATAAAGCTGGTTTCATCTATTTATAGCAATACCAGACGTATATATCTGCAAAACTGTTATTTGAGACTATTTGTCATGCGTCCGATGTTTGACGTCATGTTAGCAACAAAACACACACAGACGTAAATCCGTGTACTGGATAGCGTTAAAACTAGACCAAGGACAGTAACTTTATGTTAAAAATGAGATTTGTTTACAGAATTTGTGCACAGGGCGTAGCAGAGTAGTAATATAGTTTTTTTACAATTATTTTTAATACAATTTACGTTAACTATTCAGTTTGTTGCTATCTATGCTTTTGTGTGTGTGTTTGTCTGCATGTGCTCGTGTACGAGTGCGGGAGGTGTGATTCTTAAGACGTGTGACGTGTTGTGTGTGAGCTTGTGTGTTTGGATGCGTGCTTGTGTTTGTATGTGATTGTGGGTATATGTCGCATGTGTGTATGTATGGAGAAAGGCGCATGATTGTCTGTACGTGTCGTGTGGCTTTACGGGTATGGAGCGAGGGGCGTGCGTGTGTAATGTGTTAGATTACGTGTGTGAAACGAGGTGTGTATATTTCTTGTGGACTTATGTGTATGGAGGAGGTAAAGTGTGTGAATATATTGCATGTGCGTGTATGACCTTCAAAACTCAAAGCAACGGGGTAACCATTTAGCCACATAGACGGCTAGCAGATACGGCTCATGAAGGAAAGAATTCAGAACACAAGCAGGTAGACCAAGAGAACATCGTAACAATAGGAAAAGATAAAGTACAAAAAAAGAGCAAATTGGAATGAATATGACGGTCTTTCTTGACATAAATAATAATTCCTCTCGTACCGTTATACGTTACATAGGGCCTGCAAGTAATTTCTCCATACTGATCTATCCTGGACAATTCGCTCAATCTCCTCCATGGAACTGAGACCGATATTTCTTGCCTTTCTCATCAAAGTTCGTTTCAGGGTCTCTTAGGTCGACCTCTCTTTCTTGTACCCTTCGCATCCCACTTCAATGCCTGCTTTGATATTCTTGATCATTTCTCCTCAAGGTGTGTCCAACATATCTCCATCTTCTCTTCTTATAACAGTTGTCACTAGTGGTTGACCAGACATTTCTCTGATTTCATCACTTCTCCTGAATTCGTTCCATTTTATATTCATTATTTTTCGCAGACATCTATTTTCAAATGCATTCAACTTGCTTTCTTGACATGGCATAACATATATGAGAAAACAGCGAGCATCTGAAATATTTTGCTCGCCTCTCCCTCCAAATGTACTCGGTTCGTTTCCTGCTTAGAGCGATCGGAATATCTTTAAGAGATCCTTGATCTCCATGTAGTTGAGATCGAGTTCCTAGTCATTTCAAAGATAAACGATAAAACGTAGCTCCTGTGCTGAAGTTGAGCATGTAAAATGTACATTTGCAGCTAGAAATCGGATAAATTCACTCTTCTTCTTCTCATCCATCCCATCATTTACTTCTTTGTAGAAGTCTTGAGGAGAGAGGTCTAGTGATCTTGTATGTGTTTTTCTAAGGCACTTTGTAAGCTGCTACTCATTTTCCATTTCCGACAGTCAATGCCCGACAAGTCAATGCCCGGACAAATTAATGCCCGACAATTCAATGCCCGGACAAAGTCAATGCCCGACAAGTCAATGCCCGGACAAATTCAATGCCCGGACAAAATTCATTAAAATTATTAAAATAAAATTTCTACAAAATGTTCATCCTCTTCAAAATTACAACAGAGACCATCGCCAGTCTATGGCTTGTGCACTGCCACTGAGATCTTTCTGTATAAGAAAGAAATCGGAGTACATTGATGGATGGTAAACAAACAGATGGAAACAACTTGGAGGCGACAGAGATGGGGTTAAACAGAAAAATTATGAGAATCCCATGGAATGCTCGAATGGCGAATGTGGAGGTGATGAATGAGGTCAAGACACAGAGAAAACTTATTATCAATATAAGAAAGAGGCAGTCCTTATTTTTCGAGCATGTTCTGAGAAGGAGAGGTTTAGAGCACATTGTAACAACTGGTAAAATCGAAGGGAGCTGAGACAGAGAAAGAAAGAGAGATAACAATTTATACAGCCTGACTTTAAGTCACGAAAGAGCGTCAACATCTGAGATGATAGGCAATACCAGGGACAGAGATTTGTGGAAGTCCATGATCGCCTACGCCAACCGACATGGCACCTGATGATGATTACATTAATAATGGTCATATAAATCAAATCAATTTATCAATTATAAATATTTAAAGGCTCAAATGAAGGCTGTAAGTAAAGTTTGATAACAAACGCCGGACGTGATACAACAATGTATTTTAATTATAATAATTATTTGATTGACTGATGGATCGTGCTAACCTCTACGTCTCAGAGACCCCCCTAAATATTTGATTGTAATCAAGTACATCAAGTTAGTACAGCGTGTACAACAAAATCTGGTATACGTGATCGGTTGTATAAATATGAAGGAAGTACTGAACGAATGTGCTGGAAAACTGCAGCACCCGCAAACGTGAGATAACTGAAAAGGTTTGCGTTTGGATCACGAAGCGATCGATATGAGCGTCTGGACTTCCATTTCGACAAGCTAGATAGATGTGAACAGGGGAGATAATGGTGAAAACGACGGCAGACAACTCTTGTTCGGACATTGTGTACCAGTTATCTTCTGTACTAATCGAATCCATTTCTCTTATTTGTTTAGGAATCCTTGAAATATTTGTTCCGATTGGCGGCAAGCGGCTTCAGAAGCCTCGAAAGGTCTAGGGAGTTTTGGTGAGTAAATTGGAGAAGCTTTGTGAAAGATAAACTGAGATCAGCCCATATCGCCATGACCGTACTCGTCAACGGCCAGACAAATGTCATGTTGTCTGCGCAGAGGAGACAACTCGAGATGACCCAGTCTAGGGTCTGGGCAAGCTGTTGTTGTGTCCGTTTGTTGAGCTCTGGTTACAAATAACAACAGCGTAAGCCATAAACAGTGTTTACAATAGCAAAAATAATTAAAACACCAACAAAATGCGACAGAAACATCACGGTTGGTGCCATATCTAGTCCCATGTGAGCAGCAATGATGGGCGTTTCAGTTACATGAAACTATTCGTTACCCTTGTAGTAACAACTCGTTACTTAGTACTCGTTACTAATCAAGAAGAGACCTGTTTAGAAATGAAAACAGCGGGGAAAAAGGAAACAACATCATTACTGTTGTATTTCTCTTAATAATTGTTTCTTCATGCCTAGTTTTCCTAAAACTTGTTTATTTGTCTGTTTTTCTGTCTATGAAATTATACCTATTCTTCTATTTATCCACCAAATACCATGACAAAATTGATAAAATAAAAACAATATTAATTTTAAAAAAACAAAGTTATTATATACTATAATTTAGTATAAAGGTTTAGACCACTCTGTTATAATATTAAAAACAATGTTATATATACATATGTGTCTGCGAAAAATAATAAACAGAAAATAGGACGAATTCAGGAGAAGGAATTAAATCAGAGAAGTGTCTGGTCAACCACTATAACAACTGTTAAAAGGAGAAGATGGAGATATGTTGGACACTACTTGAGAAGAAATGATCAAAGATTATCAGAGCAGGTAATGAAGTGGGATGCAAGGGGTTAAAGAGAAAAAAGGACGCCATAGGGAGACCCTGAAACGAACTTTGCTGAGAAAGACAAGAAGTATCGGCCTGTTTCATGGAGGAGATTGTGCGAGTTGCCCAGGATAGAACGGTATGGAGAAATTGTTGCAGGCCCTATGTAACGTATAACGGTACGAGAGGAATTATTATTATATTTATATATTTAAAAACATATATTCTATAATATATGATTAATTGTGATTAAATATAGAGGCGTGTTCAAATGAAACGGACTTGGATTTATTTAAAAGATATCAATACGCAAATTAACAGTTTCAAGGAATAAACAAGCAACACTTGCAAATAAGAATGCACTGATTCATCAGAAAAAAATCTCCTTGCATTTAGGGAAGATCCGACTGTTTGTAGACGTCGAATGCCGTCCGATAAAAGGTGCGTGCTGCTCACTGAACCATGGTCACCGCTGTCTTCACGCTCGTGCGGTCGCTGTTGAATCGCTGTCCCTTTAGTGCTTCTTCAACGGTCGAATAAATGAAATCACAGGGGACAAATCGGACTATAGGCTGGGTGATGAAGAACTTCCTAATTTTTCTTTTCAATGTTTCCGCACAATTTTGCGACGTGCGGACGAGCGTTGTCGTGGAGAAGAATCACACCTTGAGAAAGCTGCCTAAGTGCTTAGCCTGATGGCCTTATGCAGCTTGTCTAAAGTGTCTTTATAATGGCGGCATTGATGTTGACACCAGTTCTTAAAATCGGCCACAAAAGCCCTTCATGGTCAAAAATGTAGGTCACCATAACCTTCCCAGCAGAAACCTGTGTCTTGAATTTTTGGGTTTTGGTGAACCTGGATGTTTCCATTGCATGCTGTCAATTTTGCTGCTCGTTCATAGTGGGCACCACGATTCATCACCTGCCACAATGCTCACAGAAATGCATCACCCTCTGTCCTGTAACGCATCAAGTGGTTCAAACTCCACCCCATCCGCTCTTCCTTATGGTGGTCAGTCAACATCCGTGGGACCCACTGTGAACACACCTTCCGATAGTTCAATTTCTTCCGAACAACCATGTGGGCTGTCCCAATTGACATATGGAATTCTTCTGCAAGCGAACGAATGCTCCAACGACGGTCAGTCAGTACTGCTTTATCAAGCAAGTCTATGGCTTCTTCTGTTGCAACAATATGCGCCTGACCTGGCTGTGCAAGATCTGCTGACAACGCTCGTCCGCACGTCGCAAAATTGTGCAGGAAACATTGGCAAAAAGAATTGGGAAGTTCTTCATCACCCAGCCTATAGTACCGATTTGTCCCCGTGTGATTTCCATTTGTTCGGACCGTTGAAGAAAGCACTAAAGGGACAGCGATTCAACAGCGACGCAGACGTGAAGACAGCGGTGACCACATGGTTCAGTGAGCAGCCACGCACCTTTTTCTCGGACGGCATTCGACGTCTACCTAAACAGTGGGATGCTTGCCTAAATGCATACGGAGATTTTTCTGATGAACCCATGTGCATTCTTATTTACAAGTGTTGCTTTGTTTAATTCCGTTGAAACTGTTAATTTGCGTATGATACTTTTTAAATAAATCCACAAGTCCGTTTTCATTTGAACACGCCTCGTATAATAATAACCGTCCATCGATAGCGATGATGACGACAGCTTCCGACGTGTGTTGTTGCACCTCTCTGGTATGTGCGGAGGTGACTATAGAGTCCAATCAAAGAACACAATTCCCTACCACAGGTGGGGCACACATGATTAAGGTTAGACATGTGGGTGTTGTGTGTTTTGTATTTTCATGCAGCTCGTTTTCTCTGTGCCTCAACGGCACGATGATTCTCAACTATGCGGGTTTCTCTTGTTATGTTACAGCGCCACATTTGGCGATCTTGCGCCAGGGATTCCCAACACGTGGTGTCTATATCGAATCATATCAAAATATATAGAGTCGGGCAAGGATCATTCTGCCCCTGTATCTGATTAATTCTCCGAAAATATGAAAGATGTAAGAGAAGGCGGATTAAAGGAGTTTTGTGGTATCCTATTTTTATTTGGAGGAAAAGAAATACATGAGCAATATGCATGATGACAAGATATGCAAATACAATATGCTGACGGCACAGTGATGCTATCTACATTGCAAATGGAAATTTATACATTATTAATGACAGTCCAAAAGGTTGAGATATTATTATCTTGGATTCTCCGCAAGCAGTTAATTCTAGAAGGGGGTTTCTGTAGCATAGAAGCTAGGTGCTCGCCTCTTGTTTTAAAGGTAATTGGTTGCTCCCTCATGGAGCTAATGAGATATTTTTCCTGCTCGATGAGAACGAGCTCCTAGTCTTATCGGAGACGGACGATAAAAATTAGATCCCGTGTTCAATTTGAGCATGTAAAAGAACCATTGGCAGTTCAAAATTGAGAAGAGTAGGCTGGAAAGCCGCTGCCAGGACAGAATTCATTAAAATTGTTTTAAAATAAAATTCCTACAAAAATATCTTCACCATTTTCTAAATTACATTGGTGATCGTTGTTTGTGCTACGGATTTCGTGTACTGTCGCTGAGATATTCCTGTGTAAGAAAACGCTCGGAACACACATGGTAACTCACCGAAGTGCAATGATGATGGCACTATGAATCAATCAATCAATTAATTCTAGTGATATTATAGTAATCTTCTTCGATCGCTTGATATCAACCACTTGTTGACATTATTTTGTGCTCTTTATGAGATTAGAGCCTTAGAGCTTTAGCTCGTTGTACCGGTTGGGCGCATACAGATCCATAGCCCAGCACATTCGGTTTATGCGTTGCTTTAAACAAAAATAGGGTACGCTCTTTAATTGTAGTGGAGAAATAACGATTACTTCTTCACAGCTCCTTGCCGATACAAGCAATAATAGGGAATCTTCTTCGAACGCTTGATATCGACCACTTGTTAACCACTGTTTGTGTTTTGTATGTGATCTGAGCCTAAGAGCGATTGTACGTTGTGCCAGTTATGCGCCTACAAGTAAGTAGGCAAGCACATACGATTTCTGCGACGCTTTTTATTTACTAGGGTAGCTTCCCTAGGTCCTTACCTCAGTCGCTTCTTTCGAAACATCTTGTAGGTTGCAGTGTTACCCTCTTTGCTTTCCCTGAGAGCCCCGGCAACGTACGGGCTATCCGAATAGGGATTCGAGTAACGAATAGCTATTCGCACATCACCAGTGAACAGTTAACGCAATTTATCGCGTGATTATGTAACGTACGTAACAGCGATATTTTATAGGCTGTTTAATGCCAAAACGATTTAACTTCAGACTATTTTTTTTTTTTTTTAAATATATCTCTTCCAAATAAAATCTTGCTAAAGTGCCCCTATTGTTGTCGCTGTTCCATTGTTATATATTCCGTTACTCCGATATTTGTCTTATTTACCTCTTTCATTTTCACTTTTTCACTTTTCCTTGTATTTTCTCGTCGCTACTTCCTTTCATTTGTCTTATCCTTTTTTGATGTTCTTGTTTCCATTCCTTCATTTCTGCTACCAGATCTCCATTTATGTGAACTCTTCTTTTCTCTTTGATTGTACTACTACTACTTCTTCTTCTTCTTCCGCAATCAACTTCTGCTATGCGGCTACTCCAGTATGTGTCATAAACAGGGCGGTGCGCTTGAGGTCTTCACCAGTTCCCTCATAGCTTGTCTTTTAGAGTTGTTTCTGTTGGCCAGGTCTCCATTCTCGCACTACTCAGATTGGGGTTGTCTCGCAGGATCTGTGGACTAGCATGGGGACTACTCAGGACAAGCTTTTTTCTGAAGATGATGACTAAAAAAACCTCTTCTACATAAGATCACTGTTTATTTGTCCTAATTTTTCGATGCGAAATACATTTTTTTTCTAGACAAGATTAACTCTATCAAAGGGTCAAAATATCGATGTTTCAATGCAATCTAATCTATAGATGCGTCGTAAAATCGATGTTTCAATGTCATCTACAATGTAGATGCATCGTAAAATCGATGTTTCATGAATCGAATCTAATGCGCTAAATCGATGTTTAAAGGATCTAATATGTATGCGTCTAAAATCGAGTTTCATCATCTACATTGTAGATGCATCGTAAAATCGATGTTTCATGCATCCGAATCTGTAGATGCGACTAAGTCGATGTTTCAAAGTGATCTAATAGTCATTGCATTATAAAATCGATATTACCACCTGAGACTTTACATACATCATAAAATCAATGTACACTTGCTCCAATCTTTAAAATCGTCAAAAATCAACGCCAGCACATAATGAAATCAACAATAATTATAATAAATATTTCACTAACCTAACTTTGACATACATCGAAAAATTAATGTCATCACTTGATTCAATCTACAAATCGTATAAAATCAATATCTTCACTTGATTCTAATCTACAATAGTTATAAACCAATATCTTCACTTGATTCTAATTTACAAATCGTCATAAAACCAATATCTTCACTTGATTCTAATCTACAATGAGTTATAAAACCAATATCTTCACTTGATTCTAATCTACAAATCGTCATATAATCAATATCTTCACTTGATTCTAATCTACAATGAGTTATAAAACCAATATCTTCACTTGATTCTAATCTACAAATCGTCATAAAATCAATATCTTCATTTGATTATAATTTACAAATCGTCATAAAACCAATATCTTCACTTGATTCTAATCTACAATGAGTTATAAAACCAATATCTTCACTTGATTCTAATCTACAAATCGTCATAAAATCAATATCTTCACTTGATTCTAATCTACAATGAGTTATAAAATCAATACCTTCACTATGATTCTAATCTACAAATCGTCATGAAATCAATATCTTCACTATGATTCTAATCTAAAATGAGTTATAAAATCAATACCTTCACTATGATTCTAATCTACAATGAGTTATAAAATCAATATCTTCATTTTGATTGAGTTATAAAATCAATGTCTCTTTTTTATCCTAATCTTTTGAATATAAGTCTTACAGAAGAGTCATTCGGATATCATGGACAGAGAAGAGAACAAATAGATCTATCTAGAAAGAACTCAAAATCAAAGAAAACTGGCTGATGCTACAAATAAGAAAGATAAAATTTAGATATTTTGGACATATAAAAGACATGAAGGACTGGAGAAGACCATCAAGGAAGGAGACATACCTGCAAAGAGAAGAAGAGGAAGACCACGGAGAAGATGGATTGATTCAGGATGTACCTGATGGTTTGAACATGGTAGCTACGAGAGGCGGGACATCTGGCCTGTGAGAGAGATAAATTTCTGAGGACTGTTGGGGTGGCAAAGTTCTGCTCAGGACAAATTACTTGATTATGATGATGTTTATCCTAACCTACAATGAGTTATAAAATCAATATCTTCACTTGATCTTAACCTAGAGTTATAAAATCAATATCTAGAAACTTGATCTTAACCTACAATGAGTTATAAAATCAATATCTAGAAACTTGACTCAGTCCCACATATCATCGTAAATCAACGTCTCCACTTGATCCAATCTTATAATGCTTCATAAAATCAATGTCTTGACATGAGATCTGATCTTTCGATCCGCGGATTAATCCAACACCTCTCTCTCTCTCTCTCTCTCTCTCTGTGTGTGTGTGTGTGTGTGTGTGTTTGTATTTCTGCACAAGATTTAATCTATCGATGCAACATAAAATATTGCCCATACTTAATCTAATAATGAACATTCAAATCAATGTATTCACACTATTTGACACGTACGTTGACAAAAATGTTAATAGACAATGAATAAATGCGATTATAGCAAACTTGGAATAAACTTTGCATAAAATGTTGAGAAACGGAGCAAGTTTGTAAATGTGACAAGCAAACTCAAAGATTTACAGACACAAATTTGAAGACTTAAGATGTCTAACCCAAAATGACTGACTTCATTGCACCGGGTTTCTCTGTACTGCTCCGTCCCTGTCGGCAGAAATGGCACGCCATCTACTGAGAGTGTTGCAAAAAGCACGGACTTCGGAAGTCCAGCAACAATCCTAGGGATCTCCATAAAAACTTGCACATGTGGCTCGGTCCGGATTCAAACCCACACCCTTTAGAACGCCTGGCAAACGCCTTAACCGCTTCGCCATAGAGACCACGAATTTGAAGTCTTGCATAATATACAAACTACTAAAATTGGACACAAATTTAGGGAATGGAATAAAAATGTAGTTTGCATCAAGTAGAAAAGAAATATATTAAAATAAAAAGAAACTAAGAAAATATAGATATAGAAGTACATGTACTTACAAAAGATAGCGACCTCAATATAAACAAGAGTATCAGTGTTGAGAAATCGGTGGTCACTGTTGTATGTTGATGCACATACACAATGGTCATACGTTCATCTATGAGAGTCCAGCTCGATTCTGAACTTTATATTGCATCCGAGAGGTCACCGGTGACGCGAGATTTACTCACAAATCCCAGGAGTGGTTTTAGAAGTCGGATTAAAAGGGGGAACATTGGGGACAGAGATAATGTGATCAGGATAATAATGTAAAGATGGGAGAGAGAGGTACTTGTCTGTATATGAAATCAGATCAGAGGGGTTTTAGAGATTGAGGGCAATGATGACGGGCGAGCAGATAAATGGGATATCTAATGTGATCTCGCTCATGCTGGTCATAGCGGTTGGGGAATGGGGCAACAACAAATACAGTGCAGAAGATTATGTATTGAGAAGGATTGTGTGTTCGGAAACGGTTCGTCGTTTGGGAGGATAAAACTGGTGGGGAAAAATAAGAGGGGGATTGATATTCTCACGTTTCGAGGACAGTTGAACATTTTCTGGTGCCGACGGGAGAAGAATCAATATATGACTGATCGGCGAGCCCACATAGCGGTGGTTATGATCTTCGAATTCTGGTATCGAACTACAGTTGTGTTTCAATTTGATGTATGAAGCTAAATAAGATCTATCGCAGGACAAATTTGTCTATATCATAGAAGAAAATATGGAAGTCAACACAGTAGAAGCCATCTGACAGAAGAAACATTATCAAACTAATCATAAACCTATTGCTAGACTGTCTCCTAACATATTCAGTTGAAGATGTACGGTAGTCTTCTATTGTATTCAGTAAATTTACGACAGTATCCCATTATTATATTCAGTAGATATACTGCAGTATCCATTTTAGTTTAGTCGTCGAATCACCATCACTGCACGTCGAACAAATTAGTCCATAAGTGCTCCGATCTCTCCCTCAGTATGTCCATCAGCGTGTGGCGACTAACGACACCGGTTCATTGTTGGTTTACCATTCTTCTTTGTCTGCCAGCATAGCGTTCTTGTTGAGCTACACCACACTTAACTTTGAGTTCTTGCAGTCTGGTTAGAGTTGTAGATTCACCGCTATTACTTGAATCATGTACACGGCCTCTCTCCCTTAAGGAATTTATAATATCAGCCTGGTCCATTGCTCGCCCGCTTTGTACAGCAGCCATACTTGCAAGCCTATCCGCACGTTCATTCCCCTTACACCTGCATGCCCTGGCACAAAAATAAAAGTGATCTTTGTCAGCCTAGACCTCACCAGCGACTCCATCCAATGTCTCCTAGTCCATCCTGTTTCAATTTTCCTGAGCATACTCATTGAGTCACTGAGAAAACATGCATACATAAAAGTCTGTGATTCCAGCCAAACCATCTCTTTAGTAACGCCTTGATTTCCATAGTGAGACTGCTCGTAGTCACGGCAAAATCACCACTGTCTTTCTTCACAACATCACCTCCGACCTGAGCAGTGAAAGCCCACGAGCTCCGCACATGTCGAATCACCGAACCATCCGTATAAATGATTACATCATGCTCAGATGCGTTCTCAGAAATTAATACCTGAACTTCTGCCTCCACGACAAGTGGGTTGTCTTGTCTGCTTTCTTTATCAAGTTTGATGCATACAGAAAAACATGTATCGATTCCTGTTGGCACTGGTATCCATTCTTCACCGGGATCAATGTCTTCAAGTGTACACACCTGTTCAATACAGTCCTCGGCCTGACCCATCCAAGATTTTCCTCTTTTTAACCTATTTCCTTTTGTCTCTTTATTTCCAAGTGCAGAGGATGTTGTGTGTCAGCATTGACTCGAAGGTATGCTCGTGCACGGCTCATCAGTATTCTATACTCCATAGTAGGATAGTCAAGTAGATAGCGCATCGCCTTGCACGACGTGTCTTTAGTGCACCCAAGTATAATGCGCATCGCCTCGTTCTGTATTCTTTCCAGTCGTTCTGTCTGACTATGACTGAGAGTCAGGATCGCCAGAGCATACTCAAGCACAGAAAGGGTCAGACCCTGGTATAAAAGACAAAGATGGCGCTGCTCACAATCCGCCGCAACCATTACCCTCATCGCAGTCAAACCTTTCCTCGCCTTTATTATCATATGAGCTATGTGTTCCGTAAAAGCTAGACTACGATCAAAACGCAACCCCAGGTATTACATAGACTGAGATCGCTCCACCACCTCTGAACACAAAACCACAGATGGTGTTGGAGTGTTAACGATGCAGTTGTTTAAAGAGAACCATGTCACCGCTGCTTTTGTGGGGTTGACCAATGCTACTGCTTCATCGCACCATCTACCTATGCGGTCGAGTTCTGACTTCAGTATCCATTATTGTATTAAGTAGATATACGCAGTATTCCAATATTGTATTCAGTAGATATACGACAGTATCCCATTATTGTATTCAGTAGATATATTTCAGTATCCCATTATTGTATTCAGTAGATATACAACAGTATCCCATTATTGTATTCAGTAGATTTTCGACAGTATTCTATTATTGTATATACGGGCTGGGTAAACCTTTTTTTCCATCGTCCTTTGGTAAAAATCCACACGAAACAAATTGTAACCAAACTGTCCCCAACGTGATTCGAACTCAGAAAGTCGGGGGACCGAGTCACTATCCCCTAAGCCACAGACGCCACCAAGGTCTGAAAAGGCTACGGAAAATGGTATTTATTTATATGACAGGAATAAGAAGCGGCAACCAGAGACACACATTCGTTCCGTCAATCAATTTTGACAAGCTCCGGGTGATTATTAAAAATGTCTATACACTGCGGCCTATGAGCTAAACAAGATAATTAATTAAAACACACACACAATTACCCATCCTTTAAAACAAAACAATAGACCACAAAATTTGAAAAAGAAAGATAACTATGAATTACTAAACAAATGTTGATCAAAGGGAAATGATTTAGTCAAATCTTTGAAAGTCAAAGTTGAAATAATGTCAAGAAACAACTGAATAATGCAAAGGCTATGTTGGTAAGCGTCTGTGACGCTAGGAAACTGTGACAATGACAGTTTCTACTTTGTGAGACTGTGATCTTTGTTCAGAGAAATTGCCAATTATGTGGCCATTGTGACCGAGCTTGGCAAATGATCAGAGTGAAATCATATGATGAGGAAGATGTATGTGGTATTGTCTGAGTGACCGAGCTTGGCAAATGATCAGAGTGAAATCATATGATGAGGTAAGATGTATGTGGTATTGTCTGAGTGACCGAGCTTGGCAAATGATCAGAGTGAAATCATATGATGAGGTAAGATGTATGTGGTATTGTCTGGTGACCGAGCTTGGCAAATGATCAGAGTGAAATCATATAATGAGGTAAGATGTATGTGGTATTGTCTGAGTGACCGAGCTTGGCAAATGATCAGAGTGAAATCATATGATGAGGTAAGATGTATGTGGTATTGTCTGGTGACCGAGCTTGGCAAATGATCAGAGTGAAATCATATAATGAGGTAAGATGTATGTGGTATTGTCTGGTGACCGAGCTTGGCAAATGATCAGAGTGAAATCATATGATGAGGTAAGATGTATGTGGTATTGTCTGAGTGACCGAGCTTGGCAAATGATCAGAGTGAAATCATATGATGAGGTAAGATGTATGTGGTATTGTCTGGTGACCGAGCTTGGCAAATGATCAGAGTGAAATCATATGATGAGGTAAGATGTATGTGGTATTTCTGTGACGAGCTGCAATGATCAGAGTGAATCATATGATGTAGATTGGTATTGTCTTGAGGCTTGGCAAATGATCAGAGTGAAATCATATGATGAGGTAAGATGTATGTGGTATTGTCTGGTGACCGAGCTTGGCAAATGATCAGAGTGAAATCATATAATGAGGTAGATGTATGTGGTATTGTCTGGTGACCGAGCTTGGCAAATGATCAGAGTGAAATCATATGATGAGGTAAGATGTATGTGGTATTGTCTGGTGACCGAGCTTGGCAAATGATCAGAGTGAAATCATATGATGAGGTAAGATGTATGTGGTATTGTCTGAGTGAAGTAAAGTGATCGTGGTGTGAAAGTGTATAGTAGGTACAATTTAATTATCTTCTTCTTCTTCCTTCGGTGTACATTCACCACTTAAAAACCACTCTGTGTTGCTCGTAATGTCTTAGAGCGTAGTTTGTGTTATTTTTTAACTTTTTTTAAAACGAATTTTACCCGACCAGCTGCTTTGTAGTCTATTTTTATCAATTTTCAGCTGCTAATGGTTCTTTGACGTGCTCAAATTCAATAATGGATCTACGCTTAACTCCGATAGGACTAAGAACTTGATCTCACCTACATTTAGATCAGAGTACTCTGGAAAAATATCCCGATCGCTCCATGCCGGGAATGAGCCAATCCCATTACAAGCGAGAGGTGAGCACTCTACCTCTACGTCACAGAGACACTTTACAAGTTAATGTATTTAACTAGTTTTTACTTTGCGCACTTTCGGAGAGTTGTCTCGAGTTCTGCAGATGAAGAGTTGTTTTCCCAAGTATGGGGAAATCAAGGCAATCAATATATAGGGATCTCAACAACTGTATGGTTTGTATTCATAACAATATTGCCAAGCGTAACAAATCCGTTACGCCATGTTATACAATAATTTAATGAAATGTCTACACAGAATGCTAGGAGTAACAAGAAGAGACTGGTTTAGAAATGAAGAAATCAGGGGGAAAAAAGTGGGTACAATATCAGAACTGAACTTCATCAAGAAACAGCAAATTAAATGCTTCGGCCACATAAGCAGATTGCCAACAGACGGTGCGCCTCAAAGAGCAATGTTACTCCGATACAGTGGATACAAAGCAAGAGGTAGGACACGTAAAAGGTGCAATTCAGAGATAACAGAAGCGACGAAAAACACTGTTTATGAAGCGCACATAAGGGCCCGTTCTAGAAATCTCTTATTCTCCTGACGCTGTGAGGCACAACAGGATTGAGAGAAAAAAGAAGACCAAGAAATCTTGATGTCGTGTTATATAATCATTTCTATATTGAAGGATAATTTAATGACATGTTCTGGTGATTAATAATTCTTTGTTCCTTGGTTAACACAAATCGATTTACTCCTAATATAACATATAAAACAAAATTAACGTTGAATGGGGTGTCTTTATTGTTCGGGATCCCCCTATAAAATCGGACATAGAACTCCAAATAATGTAGATAGAACCTCTTCTTCTTCTTCTGTGAACAATCCATATCGACTGCTTTTTAAACCTCTCTTTGTGATTGTATGTGATCTAAGAGCGATTGTACGTTGTGCCAGTTATGCGCATACAAGTAGGCTAGCACATCCGATATCTGCGACGCACTTTATTTACTAGGTAGCTTCCTAGGCCACTGCAACCGTCGCCTCTTACGACATGCCTGGTAGGTCGCAGTGTTACTGTTTTTGCTCTCCCATGGGCCCCGGCAACACACCGGCGAATGTAGAAATGAGAGCCAGCGAATAAATACATTGAAGTAATCAAGGATACAAATAACAAGAACATAATGGAAGTAGGCATCACGGGACTTATGGGATCTGGGGTACATAAACGTCTAACGCCTATAAACAGTTCTTATGAGAATATCTGACGTCATATTAGTAACTTGAATTCTCCGATAGGAGTTGTCTCTTATTTGTTGTGTTTGTTGGTCTACATGCTCTGATATAGTTCGTTCCAAAATTCGTGATCACACTAAGGTTCAACGGGCGGACGGGCGGGCGGGCGGACAGCCAGGCGGAGAGGGACGGGCGGACGGACGGGCGGACGGACAGAGGGACGGACGGACGGAGACGGACGGACGGACAGGAGACGGAAACGGGGGATCGACGGATAGACGGATAGACTCGATGGAGGGTCGGGGGGGTGAGGGTGGGATGAGGGTTGTAGGATGATGATGGATGATGGATGGATGGATGGATGGATGGATGGATGGATGGATGGATGGATGGATGGATGGATGGATGGATGGATGGATGGATGGATGGATGGATGGATGGATGGATGGATGGATGGATGGATGGATGGATGGATGGATGGATGGATGGATGGATGGATGGATGGATGGATGGATGGATGGATGGATGGATGGATGGATGGATGGATGGATGGATGGATGGATGGATGGATGGATGGATGGATGGATGGATGGATGGATGGATGGATGGATGGATGGATGGATGGATGGATGGATGGATGGATGGATGGATGGATGGATGGATGGATGGATGGATGGATGGATGGATGGATGGATGGATGGATGGATGGATGGATGGATGGATGGATGGATGGATGGATGGATGGATGGATGGATGGATGGATGGATGAGGGATGGAGGATGATGGATGGATGGATGGATAGATAGATAGATAGATAGATAGATAGATAGATAGATAGATAGATGAAATAATCAGTCATAGTAGGATATCAGCTACTGGTGATATATTTTATGAGTACTGCGTCTAGACTGTTCCGTTACTTCCTTAACGACGACAGGTTGTCTTGAGATACTACTTCCGTCGTCTGCCAGGAATTATGGGGAAAACCAACGATGCACTTGTCCAGCTAGGTTGCAATGACCTTAGACAAGACATTTGTGTGTTAATTTCTTTGTCAATATATTATTTCGTGAAAAGTAACTGTGACTGGTGACTCGCATATATATATGTATATTATACACGCACGGCACATATTTATATATGTCTATAGATATCGTGGCCCCCAGCAACATAAGGCCGAATAGCTCATAAGGGAAATCCAAAATTACTGTCTAATGGGGGCTGGTTTTTGTATATGTTTAATAGAACACTGTAAGCTTTTTTTTGCAATTTTACTAAATTCTATGAGTCCACACTTATTTATTAATGAGAAATGGGGGTCTCTGTGGCTGAGTGGTTAAGCCCTTTGCCTTGCGAGTCGAAGGTCGTGGGTTCGAATCCGGACCGCGACCTTCTGTTCACGAGTGCAGTTTTTTCCAGAAACCCCTAGGATTATTGCCGGAGCTACGGAGTTCGTGCTTTGTGCAATACTCTCGGCAGGTGGCGTGCCATTTCTGCGGAGAAGGACCGAGCCATATGGGGTAAAACCCGGTGCAATAAGTCAATCCTTCGGCTTTAAAACCCTTTTTTTTTTTATTAATGAGAAATATGAATAATACTGAAAATCATTAGTGTTACACTAAATTTGTTACATAATATAACCTTGATTTAGAATGATGTGTTCTTTTTAACACGAATGCGTCTTTATACAACAATACTGGAATGCGGGATCACGCGATGGGCATCTTTTCTACAATGTGTACCTGAGCCTGCGGGCCGTATGTCATCGGAGGCTACGATATATGTATGTATGAGTAATGAAGATTTTCGTCTGATTAGCTGACATTCATGAGCTTACATGAAATAATGGATGACTTCGAATAATGAATTCGGAGAAAGCAGGCATGTATGGCGGGGGACACTGATAAGGAACGCCTGCCTTCATGCAAAAATCAGTCAGAAGCGCCATACCTGACTACAGCTGAATTCACAACGGGCGAACGCAGAAGAAGACGAAAAAGAATGATGGATCATGAGCGTCCACACAAAATGTTCCAGGAGGGGGGAAATGAATTTTAAAAATTGTAGAGTTGTTAGTTTACTACGCAGAAATAGAGAAACCAGATTTGCATAAAACTGTGTCACCAAAATATCGTTTTTCAGGGGGTGGCATCCTTGCGCTCATCCTCCTTGCCTTAACGAATAGAAGCGCATGTACTAGATATTATCAGTAAGTGGCAGCATGGGGTTTAAAGCACAAGCTCTGGAAGTAGATGCTGATAGGAAATGAAAAGAGATTCAAGTCGCAGTAGATGATAAAGTGGAGAAACAAAGAATTCGGATGATAGAAGAAAGTATTATCATCTAATACAAGGTTGGTTTGTTGTAAGCAGAACTATCTATTTATTGTCTATTGTCAATTCCCAGGTGGAGATGGAGTTGGCTGTCCACTCTTGTCGTTAAGCATAGGGATGGGAGCTTTAATTTGCGTTCTAGGGCCAGATGAGTCGCCCTGTTGTGTTATATCCGTGTTTATGTAGTGTGGTCTTGATATTGTCTATTCATCTTTTTCTTGGTCTTCCTTAGCTCTAGTACCCGATCTCTTTTATTGTATGCTGTTATTGGTGGTTGGTTGTATTTCATTCTCATTAAATGCATAAACCATTTGTTGTCTTTCGATGTAGCAGAACATTGCCACACTTACAATCCTTCAGAAGTGCTCTCTCTCTCGTAGGCCTGATGTCCTATCTCTGCTGTCGTCATGCTCAAATCATCAGTCACATTCTGAATTTATTTTCTTCCTGATCTATCTTTTCTCTTCTTTCCGGGATGCCTCCTTTCATAATGGTCTTTTTATGCCACTCATATCATTGTATATGTCCAAAGTACTTCAAGTTTCTCAAATTTTTTTTGTATCAACAACTAGTTTCTGTTGATTGTGAGTTTCGTCAGGTTATAACTATTTGTTCTCTTCTCTGACAACGTTGTATTTCCTATTAATGTTAGTTTTGTCTAGGCATCTTATTAGAAGACAATCTGCCATTGCTTTCCTTCCTGGCAGCGACCATTCTGATCCATGACCGTAGCCATTGTCTCTACGTAGGTCATCTGCCAACCATGGAGTGTTTAGACAATAATCATGGACATTCTGCCGATTGCACCCGCATTCATCCACTACTTGCTTCCACGGACTCACGTTATCCTGCTGGTGGAGTACTTTGGAGCTGTTTCTTAAAGGCTATTCCATTTTTCTCAAAGGTGTCCCGTAGACTCGCTGGGGGAAGGAGGCGTCTTACATCTCCTGTGATAGAAATTTACCTCTATCCCGGTACCCTATTAAGACATAGATATATGAATAAATAAATAGATATTGGCAAGTAGACGAGTAGACGTGTCGGGCGGGCGGACTGATGGTTGAATCTATGGATGGATGGAAGAGCGGAGGACCATCCGCCCGACCGACAGACAAACATAAATACAGACAAATAACAATACTAAAATAACAGGAAGACTGGACAAACGACTAGCAAGAAGATTGGAAGAAGGTTAGGAACATTGAATCAAAGACACAAATACTGGGAAGAAGATAAAAACAACTTCACCGAGACAATATTGGACAGAAAACAAGACATAAAACAAAAGACTGGACAGAAGTCAAGAATACTGAATAGAAAACTGGACAGAAGACAAAGCAAAAGACGTCACAGAAGATTAGAAGGCTGTACAGAAGACACAAAGACTGGCCAGAAGACTGGATAGATGACTAAACAGAAGACAGAATGACTGGACCTAGGATAAGAAGACTAGACAGAAGGCTGGACAGATGACTAAACAGAAGACAGGACAGAATAGAAGACAGGTCATAAGGCAAGAAGACTGGACAGAAGACTGGTCAGAAGACAGGACAGATAGAAGACTGTACAGAAGCCTGCACTGAAGACACAAAGACTGGACAGAAGACAAGAGGACTGGACAGAAGACAGGACAGAAGACAAGAAGACCTGATAGAAGACACGACGACTGGACAGAAGACAAGAGAACTGTCTAGAAGCATTGACACTAAGAAAAGTAATAAACCGAACGAACTACAACATCATGCCAAGTGCGATTAAACCATGGATGGAAACTTGTAGAATGTGGAAAATTAAAAACTCTAACTGGCAAGACGCCACACGTAACGCTGTCTTCAAATCCAAGTCAGTATAGATTCAGATCACGTAATCCACACTCCAATCACACATGATCTCTTTCCCACACACACACATACACACACGATATTTCGCCTAATCCACTCGTCCGTCTAGAACTTCCAATATTTACCGCTCTCCTGTAAACGAGTAGATACATACACATTGTAACACTGTTCCAGATAACTCTATTTTAAAGGGGAAAAAACCCAATGTTTTGGCCCCAAAATGTTGTAGTTTGTCTGGGCAGATAAACTGACCTTTTCTTCTATCTTTTTTGTGGAATTGGTTTATATGTGTTTACTTGGGAAAATCCCAGAACTTAATTTTACTCTCGCCACATTCATTTTGCTTTGTATCCGTATATGAAAAATGAATCCTTTCATAACTTGGGGCAATGTTCAGTTCTGATTTACTGTGTATGAAGCAAGATTCTTTAAAGCGCACGGTGATGGTTATTGTAATGAGTATGAGAAAAGTATGTTCAATGTGTCACTCCAGCATTTTGTCTGTGTTGAAAAGTGAATCATCATCTACTGGCGTGTGCGATCACGGATCTTCACTAACGTCTGTAATTAATAAAAACAGTACGGAAAGAAGACAGTAAGACGAGACAGGAGACTGAAAGAAGACTGGACAGAAGACTTTACAGAAGACTTTACAGAAGACCAGAAGACTGGACAGAAGACTAAACAAAAGACAAGAAGACTGAACAGAAGACTGGACAGAAAAAGACTGGACAGAAGAGAAGAAGACTAGACAGAAGACTGAACAGAAGACTAGAAGACTGGACAGAAGACTGGACAGAAGACTGGACAGAAAAATACTGGACAGAAGAGAAGAAGACTGGACAGAAGACTGAACAGAAGACTAGAAGACTGGACAGAAGACTATTAGACAGGACAGAAGACTGGACAGAAGACTAGACAAGAAGACTAAACAGAAGACAAGAAGACTACCTACGCAGAATGCTGGGAGTATAAAAAGAGACCGATTTAGAAATGAAGACATCACGAAAAACGTGTTTACAATATCAATACTAAACCTCATCAAAAAGCGACAAAATAAATTGTTCGGCAACATGTGCAGATTACAAACAGACAGTCCGTCTCAAAGAACAACGCTACTTCTATACAGCGAATACAAAGAAAAAGGTCGTTCAAGCAAAAGGTGGACCACATAAATAACAGAGGCAGTGAGTGACACTATTTCTGAAACGCACAAAAAGGAAGTTCTATAAATCTCTTCTAATCCTGACGATGTGATCCAAACGAGGATTAGAGTAAAGAAAAAATTAGTAAAGTTCGGAAAGAGGGGTGTTAGAGAGGAAAGTTGAAGGACGTCAAACAAGACGAATCCGAGATACAAGTGGGAAGGAAACATCCAGAGATGGACAACTTAAAGTATGACAGAGTGCAACATCAAGGCAAGAGACAGGGGATGTTAGAAGTTCGTGGCAGTCAACCTTCGAAGCGAAGATAGCACATCTTGATGATGACCAGTTCGGATGATAACATTTTTCGTGCCATGAAATTAGACTATCTAGAATTTTATTTTTCTCCGCCCTCAGTCTTCGTCCTACATTGATTTCGGTTGTCGATATGTGTTCTAAGCAGGGGTGGCTCGTCATTAAAGGTCAGTGGGGCCCGGCCCCACCATAAATGGAATGGGGGAATAACTTCCAGGAATATACAAATAATAGTAAATACTACAACAACCACGATGTTTCCGAAAATTTGTGTCTGGCCTGACAAAGAAAAATGACCACGCGCCGCCACTGGTTCTAAGCCAAATTTTCGCATGACGCCCGAAAAATGACGAGTCTCTTTTTTTATGTTTGATAATGAGATCTCTCTGTTAGTTGATTAACAATGAATCATCCTCGTAGAGCCATCTGGATATTTTGTAGATATCCAAGATCGAGTTCTTAATCCTATCGGAGATGGACGATAAAACGTAGGTCCCGTGTTCAATATGAGCACGTAAAAGAACCCTTGCCAGTTCAAAATCGAGAACACGCTGGAAAGTCGTTGCCCGGGCAAAATTCATCAGAAAAGATTTAAATTCCTGCAAAAATATCGTCACCATCTTAACAATTACACCAGTGACCCTCGCCGGTGCTACGGAGTTTGTGCACTGTCACTGAGATCTTCCTGTGTAAGAAAGAGATCGGAGCACACATGATTATTCACCGAAATGCAATGATGATGGTTCTATCATCTATCAACCATCTATCAAATGTTAATATTTTGTTAATTGTTTGTTTTATGGAGAATTCATCGAAAGGTGCCGGTGCTGATCTAATTATCTATATCCTTATAGTGTTACGTTGCCCGTCTCTCCAGCGTGTTCGTAGTGCGATGGACTACGGGTGACAAGCTCCCTGTGAGTGCGGGTTCAATTTCGCAGGATTTTCAGAAAAGCCACAGATTCACCAGATTTAGGGTGTTCGTGACACCGAACCGAAGGGTTACAATGTCCATGGCACCGAGACGAAGAGCTGAAAGCTCAAGTGCTTCTGGATCGGTTAAAAAAATAGTGTTACGTTTGACACATGGTTTTCATAAGATATTTTCATTGATGCCTCTCTGCCGTCTTTTTATAAATTGTTTCTCACGTCAGGCCACAATCTTTCAACTCTCTTCACTTAGTCCTTCTCCTTGTTTCTTTTGGACGTCCAGACGTTTTTTCCCATTCACGGTCCATCGGAGACTATCCTACGCAATATCACTCTCTACCGGCATACATTGCCAATTCATTTTCATCGTCGTCTTTTTTTTAAAACTATGGTCTCCAATGACGCTGGTTTTTTTGGTTTGTTTGAATAGTTCTTCATTCAACAAAGAATGAAGTGGTTTGACCACTTAATAAGAATGCATCCAAACTCCACAGTATACAGAGTCTTCTACAATAGAACATCGGGAAAGAAGGCAAGAGGAAGACCACGGAAAAGATGGTTAGATGGCGTAGCAGAATCCTGTGAAAGAGCAAAAATAACAATCACACAAGCCACCAGAACAGCGAAAGACAAAAACAGAAAACCACGACACTGGGCAACAACTCGGTAGCAGTGTGACGACAAAAGAAGAAGAAGCTCTTCATTTGCTATTTCGGCCAGAAATGTTGTTGAATTTTTCTTAAACATTTAGTTTTTTAATGTCTCTAATGTGTGTATGATGTTGTGGATGATTTCCAGCGCTCAGTACTGTATAATAACATTTCCAGGACACTGTTTTATATTTTAAGTGTAGTTTCAAGAGGAACTCGCATAGCTCACAGTAGCCGTGCAGCCGAGGCACAGAGAAAACGAGCTACAAGAAAAGACAGAACACCCACATGTCTAGACTTGATCATGTGTGCCCCACCTGTGGTAGAGCATTGTGTTCTAGGATTGGACTCTATAGTCACCTCCGCATACACCAGGGAGGTGCAGCAGAACACGTCTGATGCTGTTGTCATCATCGCTTGCGATTGATGGCTGTTATTATTATTAGGTTTAAGAAAATTAGTTTTCCAGATTTTGTTTTACATGACGAAAATTTGACTTGCCATCGTAATTTTTCCAATGATGATTTTTCCTGAATCACCGTTCTGTGTTAACTGAGGCTGGTCGATCTTCACAAGTTTCAGTCCTAATTGTTTGTGATAAACTCTGTTATTGACTGACTTCCATGCCAAGCTGTCACTAGATTCTATGTCTTTCTCTATCTCTCTTTCAGCATTTTTCTCTGCTGTTAAATTGTGAGCTATTCTTTTCTTTGCACTACGTTCCCAATAAACAAAGTCAGCTTTCTTCGAATATGTGTCAGAATTTATATCTTTACTTTTACCTCTCTTTCGACATCTACATATGTCATTTTATCAGTTCATAAGACGCCTGTGTGTTGCCGGGGCTCACAGGGGAGCAAAGAATAGTAACACTGCGACCTACAAGGCATGTCGTATGAGGTGACTCAAGTAGGGGCCTAGGAAGCTACCTAGTAGATAAAAAGCGTGGCAGAAATAGGATTGCTGCCCTACTTGTAGGTGCATAACTGGCACAATGTACATTCATTTTTAGGTTCAGATCACAAAAAGTGATTAAAAAGTTGTCAATAAGAAGCATTTGAAGAAGAAGAAGAAATGAATTGTTCAAATGTGTATATTGCTGGATAATACTAAAAAAAAACCAGATTAAAATTTGTAAAACACAAGAAAAATGCAAGCAAAATACTATTTAAATATTGATTTAATGCTCATTAAAAAAAGCAACAACAAAAACAGAAAAACAGTATAATTTATCTAAGAAATTATAGAATATATACAATTCATCTCCAGAATTTGCTGGAGAGAGAGACTGTTGTGGCCTTATGTTCCAGTGGGTATAAGATGGTTAAGTTAGTTAGTTAAATCAAATAGCTAATGCTCAACAAGGTGAGTACATTGTACTCTGGGTAGATTTATCTTTGAGAGTTAGTGTAGTCCAGTGGTAGCTAATGGTCAACAAAGTGAGTACACAGTACTCTGGGTAGATTTATCTTTGAGAGTTAGTATAGTCCAGTGGTAGCTAATGGTCAACAAAGTGAGTACACTGTACTCTGGGTAGATTCATTTGAACTTTGAGAGTTAGTGTAGTCCAGTGGTAGCTAATGGTCAACAAAGTGAGTACACTGTACTCTGGGTAGATTCATTTGAACTTTGAGAGTTAGTGTAGTCCAGTGGTAGCTAATGGTCAACAAAGTGAGTACACTGTACTCTGGGTAGATTCATTTGAACTTTGAGAGTTAGTGTAGTCCAGTGGTAGTTAATGGTCTAAAAAGCGAGTATACTGTACTCTAGTTAATGATCAACACAGCGAGTACACTGTACTCTGGGTAGATTCATCTGTACTTTGAGAGTTAGTGTAGCTGAGAAGGCATGTTAATGGTCAATATAGCCAAGTCCACTATAATCTGGACAGATTAATCTGTACCTTGGGAGCAAGTGTAGGTCCGTGAGCTGGGTAATGATCATTATAGCCAAATTCACTGAATTCTGAGCAGACTCATCTCTCATATGTATTTTGGAAGTCAGTGTAGTCTAGTGGTAGTTAATGCTCAACAGAGAAAAGTCTACTGTACTTAGGGCAGACTCATTATGTAATTTGGGAGTTTGTGTTTTTCAGCTGAATTTGCACATCAGCAGTCTGATTTATATTCCAAGTATATTCCAAGTATACTCCAGTCCCCAAGTGGAAAAATGGTACTCAGATTTTCTAAGTTTAAGAAACAATTTTAAATTGTTTGTTGTCAGACATGCTTTTTTCCGATCCAGAAGCACTTGAGCTTTCAGCTCTTCGGCTCGGTGCCCTGGACATCATAACCCTTCAGTTCGGTACCACGAACACCATAAATCTGGAGAACCTGTGGCTTTTCTACCAACCCGCGGAATTGAACCATATTCACAGAGGGCTTGTCATCCGTTGTCCAACGTGCTAAGAACATGCTGGGCAGACGGGTGTCAGACATGCTTCACTTTTGACATTTTCATCGAACCTCATTTTAAACTGATCAAGCAATAATTGGGGCACTCTATGAAGTGCATAGCCATCAGTTCTAAAGAGTTTTATGGCTTTAACTCAACATTTTATTTCAGCAGATGGTACATGTTGACAGTTCTAGTAGTTTATTGGTTATTGTCTGTTCCCAGGTGGACAATGTAATTGGTTATCCGCTCTTGCCATTAAGCGTAGGGTTGGGAGCTTTAATTTGTGTTCCAGGGCCAGATGTGTCTTCCTCGTTGTGTTATATCCGTGCTTTTATGGTGTGGTCTTGATATTGTCTATCCATCTTTTCTTGGTCTTCCCTTAGCTCTAGTACCTGATCTATAGATTATTGATTATACACAATATTTCTCAGTCATCTTTCTCCTTAGATGCTCCATCCTACAAATATCACTGCATTTGCATGATCACTGCTTCATTGAATGCCCTGTCATTCTTCAACTGGTACTAACTGAGCAACTTCAGCATATTCTATCTAACATCCACACTATTGGCACTGTTAAAGTCATTCTATACATCCACACTATTGGCAATGTTAAAGTCATTCTATACATCCACACTATTGGCAATGTTAAAGTCATTCTATACATCCACACTATTGGCAATGTTAAAGTCATTCTATACATCCACACTATTGGCAATGTTAAAGTCATTCTATACATCCACACTATTGGCAATGTTAAAGTCATTCTATACATCCACACTATTGGCAATGTTAAAGTCCATTCTAATCACATCCACACTATTGGCAATGTTAAAGTCATTCTATACATCCACACTATTGGCAATGTTAAAGTCATTCTATAAGTCATTTTCATAAATTCCTTGTGTCTATAATAGTACTCCCTGGAGGTATATTACATCTATAATAGTACTCCCTGGAGGTATATTACATCTATAATAGTACTCCCTGGAGGTATATTACATCTATAATAGTACTCCCTGGAGGTATATTACATCTATAATAGTACTCCCTGGAGGTATATTACATCTATAATAGTACTCCTGGAGGTATATTACATCTATAATAGTACTCCCTGGAGGTATATTACATCTATAATAGTACTCCCTGGAGGTATATTACATCTATAATAGTACTCCCTGGAGGTATATTACATCTATAATAGTACTCCTGGAGGTATATTACATCTATAATAGTACTCCCTGGAGGTATATTACATCTATAATAGTACTCCCTGGAGGTATATTACATCTATAATAGTACTCCCTGGAGGTATATTACATCTATAATAGTACTCCCTGGAGGTATATTACATCTATAATAGTACTCCCTGGAGGTATATTACATCTATAATAGTACTCCCTGGAGGTATATTACATCTATAATAGTACTCCCTGGAGGTATATTACATCTATAATAGTACTCCCTGGAGGTATATTACATCTATAATAGTACTCCTGGAGTATATTACATCTATAATAGTACTCCTGGAGGTATATTACATCTATAATAGTACTCCCTGGAGTATATTACATCTATAATAGTACTCCCTGAGGTATATTACATCTATAATAGTACTCCCCTGGAGGTATATTACATCTATAATAGTACTCCCCTGGAGGTATATTACATCTATAATAGTACTCCCCTGGAGGTATATTACATCTATAATAGTACTCCCCTGGAGGTATATTACATCTATAATAGTACTCCCCTGGAGGTATATTACATCTATAATAGTACTCCCCTGGAGGTATATTACATCTATAATTGCCATATAAAGGCACATTCCCCATATCAACTGCCCAGACTAGGCATAAATGGAGAAGACACATCATCCATGCTTTTGGCTCAGACACAACACGGAAAGCAGCAGCCATGAGAGACTTAGAGATGAGGTGAAAGGCAAGAGAGACAAGCACAAACCCAGAAGTTGTCAAAGTAAAACACATGTCAATTAACCATTTGTAAAGATGAAAAAAGGTCATAAATACTTGCTATATGCTCTTGTCCTAACCATCTGTATTTTTTTTACTAAACATTAACCAACTAATTCCATTATTTAATGAAGTGAGCACTAAATTAAACAATTAAAAATATTAGAAAAATGACTTGCGTGCAGGATAGTAAAAAAACTACATATTTTTTAAAAAACTAACACATAGTGAAACTATAACAAATTAATACAAAGTAACAATTTTAAAACTAACATTAAATAATATAACTTATAAAATCACAGCTGGCCTAGGGCAGCTACCCTAGTAAATAAAAAGTGTGCAGAAATCAGATGTGCTGGTCTAATTGCAGGTAACTGGCACAACGTACAAATGCTCTTAGGCTCAAATCACATACAAATCAGAAAGAGTGACTAACAAGTGGTCGATATGAAGCATTCGAAGAAGAAGAAGAAAACACAACTGAGCAATATGTTCTCTTCTTCTTCTTTGCGCTGTTCTTACTGAACAATTTTAATCACTCTTTGTGATATGTTTGATCTTTGCCAAGAACGTGTATATGTTGCACATTGGTTTGGTAGGCCCCTAAACGCATAGACTTTTACACGTTTAGGACATGTGCATTCGATTTCAGCCAAACCTCCTTAGTTGCCTCTTACGACATGTGTGGCAGATAACAGTGGTTCTATTCTTTACACCCCAAATTTGGGCCCGGTAACCACTCGGGCGAGCAATATGTTAAAAACAAATTATATAAAATGAAAAATATTTTCTCAACTCTTTGCATTCTATAAATGTTACCAAGTTCTGACCGAAATTGTTTTATGATATCTTAATTTTCTTCATACTAACATTTGTGTCTACATTGTCTGCAGTAGGTATCACATTTATATATATATAGATAGTGAGTGTCTGTAGTTCAAGCGGTAGTGAGCTCGATCACAAACCCTAGCGTACCTGGTTCAAACCCCACGGTGGGCAAGTTTGGAAGCAAATTCATTTCCCTGGGATTTTTACAAAAGGTATAAATAGACCTCACCATTCAGAAAGCAATGGCAAACTACTAAACGTATAGGTGGTGCCTAGAAAATCAACAACTTATTTTCTGTGGTTGATGGCTATATATATGCTAAAGGCTACGTATATGGCTAATTATTTATATATATATAATTCAATATACTATTTAGTTAAATATATTGGTTTTACTATTTATAGCTATGATAAAACCTTGGAAGGTTTCGTACAAAGAGAAAGATAGTAATCTATGTTATAAACTACTATAGTGGTTGGTGGTGTAATTAACTGTATTTGTATGCCATTACAATGGTTAATGGTATGGATTGAGTTGAAAATAACATTTTGACTAAAAAATAACATAAATATTTGCTTTTGTTTTATTGATTAAAAAAAAGCATAAAATGAGAATGAGACAGATTGCAAATCAAACCACTTGTATGCAAATCTTTAAGTATGCAGATAAACAAACTCACTGGTCCTCAAGATCAACAACAAAATGTGATTAGGAAACTATAGCATTTATATATAGACAAAGTTCAAGGCACAGGAGAAGATATTAACATTAGGTAAGATGAGATGCTCGATATAAATCTTGTTACCAAGAGAAATAGAATTAAACATGAAAACAAAAATTGTAGGAACTAGAACACAATCATCATCCAGTAGCTTGCCTGTGCAGAATTTTGCCAAGATAATACTTCTTAAGAATTTTTCTCTATCCTAGGTCACATATTCTATTGGTTATTGATTACTGAACTGACATAACAGAACTCTGAGCAAACCCTTCGGTGCACAGTCTCCCCAACAGATGTTGAAGTGTATGCATAATGGTTTCCTCATTAAACACACCCTTCACTCTTCCCATCATGAATCCATTTCTGCTTGCACAACATGTAATTTCAAACTTCTTAAATGACTGGATATATTCAATATTTATTTTAGTGTCTTCATACAAGAGGTGGTTGTTGAGGTGGATATATTCAATATTTACTTTAGTGTCTTCATACAAGAAGTGGTTGTTGAGAAACTGAAGGACATCTCCCCTATCCAATTTCAACTCGTCGATGATCAACACTGGTGATGCAAGCCTGTCTCCTCGCTTATTGCTGTAAACACATGTATGTCCAAGACAGTAAATTCACATAAGCATCTTGAGGTTAGAAATATTAATAGACAACATCTACCCGTATCCCAACCTGCCATTTTGACTGAGAGTCGAGCACAGCCCCAGTTAATAGATTTCCAGACAGCCACTGATGACAGCAGCAACAGTCTTGATCTACATTCTCATTCTGAAAGCATTTGATTCGTATGCTACATTATGCTTTGCAACAACTCTAACATGCATGCTAGTTAGGAAACATCAGCCTGACTTCTCACCATGATGCACAGACCCATGGTGTATATACAACAACATCATCATTACTTGCATTATCAGCCATCATCTGCTTAACTGCAAGCTCTGCTTTCATATTGTCCCAATCTTTACATTTAATTCCAAGATTAATAATAATATTTTGGAAGTTGGTCAAGCTGGATCCATTATTTCCTTTTCTGTAGGGTTTCAACTGAGGTCACCTGGTTAATTGTTCTCTCAGCTTGGGCCATCCACGACCTACCATGCTTGATTCTGACCTCCATAGATTAATATTTTTGTGTAATGGGTGTCACTAATCTATAGCAACATGTCTTAGATATTCACATATATCCTGTCTCTGTTACTGTCATGTTTAAGTTATCTATCACACCCTGTATCCATCTTCTGCATGGTCTTCCTCTTCTCCACTTTCCAAGAATGACTTCCTCAATAAATGTCATTCCAAACTTTCATGTCTCTTTATGTACCCAAAATACATTCATCAATACTATTTTTCTCATCAAACGCTTTTCTTCAATTCTGAGCTCATGTTGTATAAATTTGTCTGTTCTTTTCTCTATCCATGAAATTTTGAAAGCTCTTCTATAACAATTACAGGAAAACATTTATGTGTTTTTTAATTCATTTGCTAATGTCCAAGTCTTATACAAGTCTATTGCAAATGAGAGCATGCACTCTTAGAATTAAGAGTTTTGTTACCCTGCCATCTCATCCATAAATATATGATGTTGCTTAAGATGTAAGGCAATGTTTGAATTTAAATTAATTTCATCTCACCTCCATTGCTTATTCCTAATGAACCAAGACATTCAAAATTATTTACCTTCTCTAATTTCTCTTCACTGGCAGATTATATATATATGTTGACATTTTCTTTTGTTAGTTTTCATAATTTTTGTCCATTGCAGAATAATTTTGTGTTTTTCACTTATTTTTGTTCACAATATGTAGAAAGAAAGAGTAAAACTGGTTTAAGCATGTCTCAAGAATGAAACCAGAACAGCCGTTACTGCAAGCTAACAATAGTAGATCTGGTTTTAGACCAACTATAACAAACATTCCTAGAGGTAGATGGATAAATTGCAGAAAGACTACAACATGCAATGCTACACACTTGTCTCATAAAACCACCCCCAACAAGATAAGCTTTGTTACACATATCACTACCAACATATACAGCATATGAGATGACAGAAGTTGAGGTCAGTGAAAAAGTGCTGATTAGAAACCTACTTCCCGTTGAAATGGTGGTCTGCATCACTACAGTCTTAGTAAAAAGTAGGGATTGATGAAGAAAGGTAAACCTGTTTACAAAATAATTTGTGGGTTGAAAACGGGTGCATCAGCCCAAGAGTAGCATAATCACAGTCTCGCTGTAAACTCTGACAATGCAACAAATACAATGCTCAGACCCAACAAAGATAAATAAGAAAACTACTTATATATTTGCATAAATCACAATGATTTATACCTAAAAACTAAATTAACTAAAAAGAAAATTTGTAATTTAGTTACACTGAAATGTTTCAGATTTTCTAGATAAATAATTCTTATTTGATTTGTTAAATTCTATGCAATGTTTATAATTACATTTTTTTCACCTTCCATGCTATCAAAGCTTTGTACATGAGGAACTGAAAAATAAGAAACCAACAAGGCACAAAAGCAGGCTTCATGCTATTTCAAATGTGGTATTCATTTGTTATGACATAAATCTGTAATCATGTACACGATTCATCTCCCAAAAGGAATTGTGTGACTTGCTGGTGACCAAGCTGGCTTGAATTCATCATCCTCCATTTTTTGTTTGGTCTTCACTTTTTCTAGTTTTGCTTGCTTTTCCTAAAGAAAGAATGGTAGTGTGTATTGAAAAGACTGATGTAATTAATCCATTTCAAGTAATTATACAAAACAATTTAATGATGCACCTTAACTTCATTATGTATACTTGATGTACATTTAACATATATACACATATATATGCTATCTCTGCAGACAGGGATGGAGCCATATGAGGAAACCCAGTGCAATGAAGTCAATTCTTCACCTTTGGGCACATATAAGACTCCTAAAATAGAACCAGTTTCAAGAAGCATAGAAATTTAAGTGCATGGAGTCCATGCAAGAGGTTGGTAGGTACCATATAAAGAGATAAAACCATTTTTAAAAGCAAATCTGCTTAGATCATAAGAGGAACAGAATCGGATGGCTGTGCATCCGTGTGTTGCCAGAACCCCCAAGGATAGCAAAGAATAGTATCACTGTGACCTAGAAAGTATGTTGTAAGAGGCGACTAAGGTAGGGGCCTAGGGATGCTACCCTAGTAAAATATAAGGGTCACAGAAATCAGATGTGCTGGCCCACTTGTAGGCGCATAACTGGCAGAACATAAAATCACTTTTAAGCTCAGATCACATACAAATCACAAAGCGTGGTTTAACAAGTGGTCGATATGTAGCATTAAAAGAAGAAGAAAAAGAAGAAGGATGGCTGTGATGTCATGAAAGGAAGGAAGGATTGAAGTGACATGGAAAACATCATGAGATCTATAGAAGAAAAGACAGGAATAGCAGTCGGTGGACAAAATATAAACAACCTAAGATACGCTGATGACACAATTCTCATGGCTACAAATGAACACGATCTGCAAGACTTGATAGACATACTAGTGAGAGAAAGTGAAAAGAAAGGATTAAGCATGAATATAAAGAAAACAGAGGTTATGGTTGTCTCCAAGAAACAAGAAACACCAACATGCAATATCAAAATAAATAACACAACACTGAAACAAGTCCATCGATTCAAGTATCTAGGAACATTCTTAACACCAGATGGAAGATGTACAACAGAGATTAGGAGTAGAATAGCTCAAACGAAAGCAGCTTTTATGAAAATGAAGAACACACTATGCGTGAACTCACTACCAATGACACTGCGAAACGAGTACTCCAATGCTATATTGAACCAATTCTTATGTATGGCAGCGAATCATGGACACTGAACAAACAATCAATACGATCATTGGAAGCCACAGAGATGTGGTTTTACAGAAGAATGTTGAGAATTCCATGGACAGCAAAGAAAACAAACGTGGAGGTTTTAAATCAGGTCTGCACACAAAGAAACCTTATCAAAAGAATAAGAATCCGACAACCAAGGTTCTTCTGGCATATGATGCGAAGAGAAGGTTTAGAACATTTGGTGACTACAGGTAAAATTCAGGGAAGGAGAGACAGTGGAAGACAGAGGGAGAAGATGTTGGATGGCCTGACATCATGGTTCGACAAAATATCGACGTCAGAACTGATTACATGCACCAAGCAAAGAGAGTTGTGGAGAGACATGATCGCCTACGCAGGCAGGCATGGCACTTGATTGATTGATCTCATTACACTTCTCAAAACTGATTAAGACTTCATAAATACATACAGCTAACTGGATTTAACCTCAGTGGTTAAGTGTAGAACATTGTAGTTCTAAAGAAAGTTCACCACAAGCTTTTTATTGTTTTTAAAAACAGAGTGTAAATAAATGATAGTATTAAACTAATAAAACAAATTTACCTTTTTTCCAGCCATTCAAAGTAAAGATTGTCAGCACTCATTTCCTTCTTCTTTAATTCCTCCTTCACATTCTTATCCATGTTTGTCTTTTCTTTTTTATCTTTCTTCTTTTCTTTCACTTCAACCACATGCTGATGTTCCTTCTTATTCAACCTGCCAATAACAAAAAACCAGTAATTTATTAAATATGTTTTAAATGAACTGTTATGAAGTCACACTACAAATTTCGTCTAAAATACATATAAATAAACTACAGAATTTATGCCAACAATAAGAAATTAAAGAATAATTTACAAATGCAGGAAAATAAAAACATATATTAGTCATTGTCCTGTCCAACAGCCCATTAGGCAGATACAAAGCATTTTCACTCAATTCGATCTTGTGCTTTCAAAATATATATCTATATAAGTTGTAGGAATTTATATGTTTGTAACTATCACTCAAGCCACTAGAGCAGAGCAAGACTAAAACAGAAAACCATGATACAGGGCAAGAACCCAGTAACAGTGTGACGACAAAAGAAGTACATACATATGTATGGGCATATTCTTCTTCTTCAAACACTTCATATCGACCAGCTGTTCAACCATTTTCTGTGATCTGTATGTGATCTGAACCTAAGAGCGATTGTACATTGTGCCATTTATGTGCCTATAAATAGGTCAGAACATCTGAGTTCTGCGATGCTTTTATTTACTAGGATAGCTTCCCTAGGCCCCTACCTTAGTCACCCAGGAGAGAACAGTCTTGCAGGACATGCTCTGGTGTGTGTTCTGCCTGCTGATACTGGCAGAGAGCTACTTCACTTATTTCTAGTCTATGTGTCTGCTGAGTCTGCAGTGTCCGTGAATTTTGTTTCAAATGGATTACCTTTGATCTTTAACCTTTTCACTCCGTAATTTTTGTTTATATTCGGACACATTTTTACTGCAATTTATACTGTGTTGGCCAGTAAACTGGTTTTGGGTCGTATTAAAAATACTACAGTCCAGCATATCGACTCAGAAGGACAAAGAGGTTAATAAAGAGCTAGAGGGACATTTTCAGAAAATTCATATGCCAAAAACAAATGTGATCTCTTTTGAAAGAGGCACAAATTTGTTCAGAGTGCAATGAAGCTACATTAAAAAAACAAAATAAGCAGAAGAATACATCCTAGTACACAAAAGTTTTGCAAATGTTGAAATGATCAAACATGTGTGTCACAACGAACATTTCTTACCAACTCTTGTGCGCACTTTCTCTCTCCTTCATCATTTCTATTTTCTTTTGTTTCTTTTCCTCTTCTACTTTCTTTGCTTCTCGAAGTTTTGTGAGCATCTCCTTTTTGGTGACATCATCTTTCTTCGTTCTCCAGGTTTCAAACAACTGATTCAAGAAATGATATTCATTTAATAAAATATAAATTTGATGTTCACAATTAAAATTCTATATTTGTTTCTAGTCAATGTAACACATATAAATTTGATATCTTAAATTAACAATTACTAGTTATATTTATTTACTAGTCATGTTCATCCTCATCATCATCATCATCCATTAGCTTGTCCTGAGCAGAACTTTGATACCCTAACAGTTCTTTAGAATTTTCTCTCTTTCATATGTCAGATGTCCAGCCTCTGAAGCCATCATGCTCAAACTATCAGTCACATCGTAAATCCATTTTTTTAATTGTCTTCTTATTATCCTCTTTGCTGGGATGCCTCTTTCTATAACGGTCTTCTCCAGCCCTTCGTGTCTTTTTATATGTCCAAAATACTTCTGATTTTTCCTTCTTATTAAAGTTACAAATATCTATTTAACATTGTAAATGAATAATTACAAGGTATTTCTTTACTATTAAGAAAATAGAGAATGTAAAGAGATATATGTCACACACTCAACCTGCCTGAGTGTTGCAATAGCATAGTGGTTAGTGAATTTGTTTAGTAGGTGGAAAATACTAACGACATCCTAGTGGAAAATCCTAGGATCATTTCCACAATTTATGGTGGTATTTTATCAGATCCTAACAGCTGTTATGTGAACCCAGGCTCACTTGGGTACCAGAGAATGACTGAGGAAGGTAGTCATTGTGATGTTGACCAAATCAGCCGTTGGTCAAAGAAAAATATGGACAGCTAAGACCATATTCCCTAATATATTTCATGATATGAAAACAAGTTCTCTACTATACTCAACCTATCATACCAAACATCTTGACCAGTACAAATCTACACTGCATAGTTGTCAAGCAGGCATATTTCATTTAAGGGTGTTTATCACCTAAATTCTGTCTTCTTAAACTCTAGAGACTTTAAAAATAGGAAAGGTAGTGAACTATTGCTTTTACTATTTACTCAGGTTAGTTCGAGATCATGTCACATGTTTACTCACTAAATATAAATTGTGAGACAACCATGTGAAGATAACAGGAACACTGTTGAGTTGAACACATGCTTCCAATCAGTTAAGTAAAGATAAGTAAAGGCGGCCAGCATGATGTTGACCACATCACCCATCATGTGCCGACAGTCAATGAAAAATACGAGCCTAACACCGTATTACCCAATGTCTCGAGGTATGTAAAGGGTTTAATAGAGAGAGAGAGAGAGAGAGAGAGAAGTAATGTAGCATTGTATGATAATGATCAGCAGTTTTAAATAGTATAAATAAAATATGGAACTGCAAGTTATATAGTTTTAAAACTAAATTAAGAATTTTAAATTCCAATGTTGTATCAATTTTAACAAATGCCAACAAGAGTTGAAAAATGATTAAAGATATAGAAAGTAAATTGGATGCATTTGAAAATAGATGTCTGCGAACATAAAATGGGACACATTCAGGAGAAGTGATGAAATCAGAGAAATGTTTGGTTAAACACTAATAACAACTGTTACAATAAGAAGGAGGATATCGAGATATGTTGGGCATACATTAAAAATAAATGATCAAAGAATGCCCAAACTTGCATTGAAGTGGGATGTAGGGGCCTAAAGGGTTCAAGAAAGGGAGGACACTCTAGGGAAACCCTGAAAACCAAAACCAGCCCTAAAATATTAGAGAAGAAAATGTTCATAAAGATATTTGCCTATAGGTAACTCTAAAATTCATTACCTTCTGTGAATTGTCTTTCCGATCCTTTTTTTCCTGCTCTTCCTTTTCTTTGATCATTTTTTGTTCCTTTTCTTTGTTTTTGTGCTCTTCAAGAAGTGCTCGTTTCTTTAATTCCATCCAAGCTTTATAAGAAGCTTCAGCTTCAGAACGCTTATTTTCCGCATCCTTGGAAAAAAATATCAAATTATTTCATGTAGAAACAATTTGTTCAGATTGATGTGAATATTTTTCATACGACACATTAAACAAAATATTATCTCATGCCAAAAAACAAATGTGTGGAACATCAAATCTGGCATCTTCTATACAACAGATGCACAGTTGTACTGGGTTTGTGATCAAGATTTGCTTCTTTATATCTGCTGTTATCACTCTTGGGTCTTCTTCTTTTATTAGTTTATCATTCACAGGAATCAAAACAGAGAGTGATATTGACCTAGTGCTGCGCAAAGATACAAATACCATAACTGAGGTGCATGACTCTTATCCGGAACAATCTCCCAGTTGCCTAACCATGACACAGTGTACTCATGCTCTTTGGCTCAGACCACATACATATCACAAGAAGAGGTTGAAAGATGGTCACTCTAAAGCAAACATAAATTGTGCCTGATGAACAGATAGCTGTCCATTATTCTCTCTGGTGCAAACCACAAGCAGGCTACAAAGTGTGGTAAAAAAAAGTGGTTGTTCTAGAACTAATGCAGACAAAGCTCTGGGACTAAAGTCCCATACATATGACAAAGAGTGGCAGACAAGTGGTGTTTCTGGAGGGAGTACTGTAGTGTTCCAATAACTGAAATACTGAAGTAACCACATATAGACACTACATGAATAGAAGCTTTCACAAGGCACAACAAGATAAGAGCTTTTCAAGTTCTAGATATGCAAAAAGCTCTAGAGAACCTCTCCAGGCTCTACAAAGAGGAGAAGATTGAAAACCTGCACCTCCTAGTGCATTGGAACAAACAATTAGATAACACATAAACAATGTTAATATTAAGCTTAACTATTTTCTTACGAAACAATATTGTCATATATGTGTTTAAAATAAATATCTTCATTATTTCTCATATTAACATTGGATTGAAAGAAAGAAGAAAATTTAATTTAACTTATATGATATTATTGCTTTCGTCCCTTCTCACATCTCTTTCTCTGTTTTAGTAAATGTTACCTTCTTTTTCTTTTCCTTCTCTTCATTTGCCATTTTCTCTTCCTCTTTTTTCCTCTGTCTGGCAGAAACCAAATGTTCCTTATACCACTCCTCATAAATAGCATCACGGATGTCCCCTGTACTGCTAAACTGTCGCTCCTGTAATGATTTAGTTGTGTCCCCTGACAGGACACCATAACGTGGTTTGGGTCTGTGCTGGACTTTGGCACTTGCTGTCCTTGGTCTGGAAGAACAGTTTCAAAATAAATTAGGCAGTAATATCACAATCAACAAGCTTGTAAACATACATGAAAGTTTATATTTATAAAGGAATACAACACACATAAAGGGATCTAGGGAGTCTGTCTATCTTCCACCGCTTATGTTCAAAATTATGAGAATATTCTAACCAGAAATAAAATGTAATAACCAGCTTATCCAAACAATTAACTCTTTCCACGCCCATTTATTTCCTCAATTTTTAAGCAATTAATTCAAGGGAAGTAAAAAACAACATTTTTTAATTACGATCCCAACTACTTGTCAATAAATAAACATATATATATTATTATATACTAAATTGAAGAAAACTAGACAACCCAATAGAATAACAAGGTTAAAAAGTACTATAGGTAAAATAGTAGAAGTAAAACTAGAAAGACTTCTTATAAGGAAGCAACTCTATGGCGCAGTGTGCGGCTTAAAGCGTGCAACGGACTTCCGCCGTGGCACAGTGTGCGGCTTAAAGCGTGGAAAGAGTTAAGGAGAAAACAATGAATATCATCACAAAAGAAAAGAGATGGAAATGGCCTGACCATGTTATGCAAATTAATCCAGCAAAAACATTCCTTACATGGACACCAGATGGAAGCAGAAAGAAAGGAAGACCAAGTACAACATGGAGGTGAATGATGGAATAAGAACTATCTGTGCATCTCTGACATAGAAAACTGCATCAATGATTGCAAGGAACAAGAGAACATGGAAAGCTCTTAGCGAATTATCCTGTGCCACCTGGCATGAAGAGGTTAAGTAAAAGTAAATAGATACATTTGTAAGGAACTATCTGGCTAGCATATCCATATGTCTTTCAGTGTAAATTACTATAACTAATGAAAATAAAACATGTTAAAAACCTTACAGTATTAGATCTTAGTATTTCAAGGTGACATGACAAATTCTCCACCTCAGTTAAGTTTCCTTCTATAACTTAGCAAGCTAGGTACCTATTTTCAGCATGGCTGACAGGTATGTTTTTCTTAGACCAAGAAGTGAGTACAATCTCTTTTGATTGTTACACAATTGCTTTAACAATTTGATAATACAACCACTCAAGCAACTTAATAAGACTCTTAACTCCTTGTGGACAAAACGCCACACTAAAGGGAGTTTTTATTCTAAAAATAAATATGCCCAAGTCCACTAGGAGTTAAACAATATCAAGGGAGGTGAACCTGAATAAAAAGCATACAGAAACCGGATATGATGGCCTACGGGTCTGTAGGCGCCCAACTAGCACAAGAAACTTATGCTCTAAGCTGCAAATTACATACAAACTACAAAGAGTGGTTGAAAAAGAGGTTAATATAGAGCAAATGAAGAAGAAGATGCTTTGAACAAGATTAAATTAGAAAGAAGGTAAAAAATAATATGGAAAGAAACTGTTTAGTTTTATTGATGGTTGAACCACAGCTAATTCTCCTTTGAGATGAAAAGTTGAAATAAAAATGGGCATAATGTTAAATTGATTAATTTGTCACACACTTCTCTAGCCTGCAAGTAATTTTCAGATTATTATTGTAAATGTCACAACACCGATCTCATCAGATTACAATAAGTTGTTTGAGAAAAAACATATGTATATTACGTACAAACCTTATTTTCTTGGCAGGTTCTATATATTTCATTGTCTGCGTCATAGCAACTATTTCAATAACATTATCTGCTAGTGCTCTTTCTGAGGTCTGATTCAATGATCTGAAATGAGATGATCCATTTTATATCATTATAACCGCCTGAGTTGTTACTGGGGCCCAAATTTTGGGTGTAAAGAATAGAACCATTGTTACCTGCTACGCATGTCGTAAGAGGCGACTAAGGAGGTCTGGTTGAAATCGGATGCACGTGTCGCTAGGGAATGCTAACCCGAAACAAATGCTTGCAGAAAACAGGATGCACCAGGCCATAAGGCGCAACGACCCTCACAATGAGGAATGGGATAACGGATTCTACGGTTGCCAATCTGCCTCGGAGATTTAGCCACACAGTACGAATGTCAGACCCAGCATCACGAGGGTGCCCAAAACTTACTGCAGGAAGAGGTCGGCACAAACAGGGAAGCAGAAATCATAGGAATTATATCCTACAGAACTGCCCCCAGTATGCAGACTTGAGAAGAAAGAGGTGGCCCACTTACACCAGCGTAAAAGACAAACTGTATGGCGTGGCTGATAATCTGAGGCAGACGGTTGTCTTTATTAGAGAATCTGAAATCCCAATCTAGTGAGAATGCAGAAGAAGAATATCATTATAACAAATGATTTGATGTTCAACTGTTCAACACATTAAAAATGGCACTGAAAAACATAAAAGTAAAGTAAAGGAACCCTTTTTCATAGCTCGAGGTATTTTGGGTAATACAAGTTTAGGCCTGTATTTTTCATTAACCACTGGCACATGATGGGTGATGTGGACATTATCACGCCAGCCCATTTTTAACACAAATTTAATTTTAAAATAAGAAAACTAAAGCTTAGTTTGTACATAAATTGAGTGAAGGGTACTTTCCGATACTTTTACTTGGTACCCAAATGTGGTTGTGTAGACCTGAGAGTCGCTACAGTTGGAAAAATATTCCACGCTCACTGTGGGATTGAATCTGAAAAACATGCTGTGGCTGAATCAATTTTTGTACTTGCTTTTAACCTTGAAGATTTATGTACAAATTAAGCGTTTCTTTTCTTATGGTTTAAATTAAATTTGATTAAATGTCATATCATTTTGTAGAAAAATAAATGTAATTTTATTACAAATGACATTATATTAAATAATAATTTAAGAGCAGGTGACGAGTAGAATGCATTAATGTCAATTTAGAGCTAATTTGATAATGGAACAAATCATGGTGCAGAGTGCAGTACATGGCCAAAAGGGACAGATAAATGGTTGCTAGGCTTCAGTATTTTGTAGTTAATGTATTAATCAGTGAATCTGGTTTCAACAAGAATTTTTTTCCAGTTCTTATACATAAGATGTTGATTTATTCAAGACTGCTGCTACTGCTCTAATTTGTCTATCACTTGGTCTAGTTTCTATCGTTAAAATGTATATGTCATGTAAAACTCTGCAGGCAATTTACTTATCATGGAATAGCTCCAGAAGTAAAAAAATATTTTTTTATTTCTACCACAGTAAGGCAGAGACAAATGACAAGTTTTATACAGACCTAAGTTTTAACCACTTGGTTTCAAGAGTAATTGAAAAGAATATTTTTTTTCAGTAATTAAATAACACAATTAACTCTTTCCACGCAGAGCTATTTTCTAAATTTTTAAACAGTTAGTTCAAGGAGGTAAAAATAAATGTTTTAAAATAAATCCAACTACTGTCAATAAATAAACATATATATATATATATATATATATATATATATATATATATATATATATATATATATATCAATATATAACACATTTATATATCTTATTATGTACTAAATTGAAGAAAACTGGACAACCTAATAGAATAACAACGTTAAAAAGTAGTAGAAGTAAAATAGTAGAGGTAAAACCAAAAGACTTCTTATAAGGAAGCAACTCTATGGTGCAGTGTACAGCTAATGGCGTGCAACAGACTTCCGCTGTGGCGCAGTGTGCGACGAAAAGTGTGGAAAGAGTTCCGAAAAACATTATTTGTTTTGTGTGTTAGAAGTGGTAAACTATTGGGTTCAGTAGAAAAAATGGAAAGAGGATAAGCAACAAAGGGGGAAAAGAAAATTATGAATGAATAGAATAAAATAATAAAATTTAAGAAGACAAAGAGAATGAGAAATAAAAACATTATCATCATTCATCACGCCCAAATAGACATAAGGCATAAACAAACATTATTTATGTTCCCATAGATGGGTTTTTTCAACAGTGTGGGGATGCTGACCCCACACCACTCTTTGTTGCCTTTTACAACATATGAGAGGAAACATGGTTTTATTCTTTGATACCCCAGAAACAACATGGGGTAATGAAAACATTAATTCAACATTAATTAAATTTGTGGACAGGAAAAAAAGAGATATGTTGACGTAAAGAAAGTAATAATAGTATGAATATTCTACTATTAAGTTAACCTGTTATGGTAATCGATAATAAAGTTGTTAACACACTGTGATAGTGACCATGTGCATGGAGATTTCAGAGTTCAAGGCCAGCTTGGGTAAAAACTATTCGGCCGACACACAGTACATGGTTTTACTACAGGAAATCCTGATCCTTTACTTGGGGATTTAAATTAGAAGCACCTCTGGTCAGAGTAAGCCTCGCCTTAATGAAGAGGGACAATGGTAATACAGAAAGCAAGTGTTCACACAAAAATCAGTCATAGGTGTCATATTAAGCATCATGACTAAGCTTGAGTTCATAACTGGCAAAATAAAAGCTCACCTGTTCAGTTGGTTAGCCAAATTTCCATTTGGATCTAGTGGAATGTCATCACAAAGAGAACTTGTATCTTCTGCCTTTTGTTGTCTTGGCATTGTGTGAAGCATATCGCCTTGCTTATCAGGCGTCACTGGAGACTTTCTAACATGCTCTGGTGTTTTTCTGTCAGCTGTTTTTGGTGACTTATGTCCCTCTATGTAATCTTCTTTTCTGGTATTTTCAAATATATCATCTATGATATCTAGATTCTCCTTTCCTCTGTGTCTCCTTCCTCTCTCTTGCGGTTTTGGTTTTCTTGCAGTGTTGTCATCCATCAGAAAGTCTAACAGTGACGACTCCTTAGATGCATATTCTACTTCTTTCTCAGAGGATCTTTTGTCTAGTGGTGATTTTCTTCCTGTTGAATGTGTAGGTGTCTTCCTTTCTGTTGGAGTCTTGCGATCATCCATGGCAAATGTTACACTACTCACTTTATCTGAAGTTTTATCTCTGGATCCAATTTCTCGTTTAGATTCTGGGGTCTGAGCTCTGCTGTTTGGTGTCTTTCTCCCCTTATTTTCTATGTCTTTTCTCTCTTCAATGTATTTTTC
This sequence comes from Arion vulgaris, assembly GCA_020796225.1. Lineage (NCBI taxonomy): Eukaryota > Metazoa > Mollusca > Gastropoda > Stylommatophora > Arionidae > Arion > Arion vulgaris. Next base: position 68,460,914 of record CM036753.1, on the reverse strand, counting down.
CACTTCCTGAACAGCTGCAGACCGGCTTTGGCCAAATATGTCAACAGTGGGTGTTGTACTCTTCATATCATGAGTTGGTGTTGTTCGCTACTGAGTTGTTTTCTTCATATCGTGAGTTGGTGTTGTTCTCTTCATATCATGAGTTGGGTGTTGTTCTTTCGTGAGTTGGTGTCCTTATATCGTGAGTTGGTGTTGTTCTCTTTGTATCAAAAGTGGGAGTTCTTCTCATACCCCCTTCAGCCTCCTTATAGTATGATGGAGATCTACTCCGCTGCTCAACAAGTGGTGGTTTCCTCTTACCCACTTTACTTCTCACATGGGGCTTCGGTTTGTCACTGTGGATAAAAGAAATAATTATAATCCTTTAAATATTAAATTACATCTTATATCTATATATTAATGGAGTATGTGTATCCTCTGTATAGGGGAAGTAAGATGCCTCCGCTAATCAACAGTACATCCTTGGGAAAGATAAATTACTTCTTTTTCCATCTTTTAAGGGTGACTTGAAACCAAAAGAGTAGGTGATGATGGGTTGAGAGAGCAGATGAAGATTGCTGTTGGTTATGACTCATTGTTTCAGTCAGTTGAAAAAAAGACTACACACATGTCAGTTATGGTCTAAAGCTGAAGGATTGACTTCAATGTGCCAGGTTTTACCCTATATAGCCCGGTCCCTCTCTGTAGAAATGGTATGCCACTTGCTGAGAGCATAGCACAAAGCAGAACTCTGTAGCTCCTGCAACAATCCTAGAGGTCTCTGAAAAAAAAATGCACTCGTGAACAGAATGGAGCGGTCCAGTTTCAAACCCACAACCATCGGAACGCAAGGCAAAGGCTTAACCACTTAGTCACCCATGTGTTGCCAGGGCTCACAACTGGAGCAAAGAATAGTAACATTGCAACCTACAAGGCATGCTGTAAGAGGTGACTGAGATAAGTTCCTAGGGAAACCACCCTAGTAAATAAAAAGCGTTGCATAAATCGGATGTGCTGGCCTATTTGTAGGCACATAATTCGCACAACGTACAATCACTCTTAGGCACGGGTCACATACAAATCACAAAGAGTGGTTTAACAAGTGGTCAATATAGAGTGTTCAAAGATGAAGAACCACTTAGCCACAGAGACCACCATTTCAGTTATGATTTCATTCAGCAATAAATATTTCTAACTCTATGCTGTTGCTGCCACTAACTCTCTGTTATTGATTCCATCTTCTCGACCCCTCCATCATCCATCCACAATGTGTATTCTAAAATCTTGAAACAGTAAAGAAAACTTTGTAGATAAATTCCTTTAAGAAAATGCACTTCTTTTTCTTAGAAATCCCTTTTTAACAGAAAAAAGAACCAACACTCGTCAAAATAAGGTATCTCAAAAATAATGCGTACTGATAAACTCATTACTAAAAAAAAACCACGGTTTTAAAAAGCAATAATGAATGTCAATTTATATTCCAAAATCAATCATAAATTGTAAATACTTACCTTGACATGGTATCATTTCTATGTTGATTTCGAGGAGTTATTTTTTCTCTTGGGCTCTCTGATACTGCATCAAGACTGGAGTCAATAGATGAGTCTCCATGAGATCCTGAAGTACATATCAATTTGGATTATAGCCTTCACTAATTAATTGGTATTATAGTTCTGCTTTATGGTTCATCTGTATTAATGTAATGATACAACAGTTGTGGATAAGTAGTTCATTTAAATTATTGAAGACACATCATCTTTGTTGTGACTAGTTCATTTATATTCAACACACATGTGTTCTTCCACTACCTTGATAAAAATGTCCATGTTTCCCATCCATATATTGCACTGGTAATCTGCATGCACTTAGTATTTTTGTCTCTGTGCTACCTGTAAATCCATACCAGCGATAGTTGCTTAATTCTTTTTCTCTTTAACTTGTTTTACCTTTGAGCGCACTTATACTAAATATAAACACACAAAAATCCAATATAAATTTCAATCCCGACAAAAATACTCAGTCCATTCAGGTGATGATCATGCCCTGCTGCAAGAAAAAAGAAATGTGCAATATTGTGATTTTTAAAGTGTGTTCTTAAAGTCTGATAGGAAGGACTCCTGAGATGCAGACCTTACTTTCTGTTTAGGGGGTGACTTGTCTGGAGGTGATTGTCTTCCTATAGAGTTTGTTATGTCATTTTATCCTCTCAGATTCTTATATATAGGAATAAGTCAAACAGCAGTCTGCCAGTGTCAGAACAGGTGCATATCCTGCAAGACTGTCCTCATGGGTGAACTTGAAGCAACATGTGGCCACACCCAGTCGACCTGAAAACTAAGTTTTGAGGAAACCTGACAGACCTGAAGCTGACTGCCAAATTTTGTGGTTCACAGAATTAAGTGATGACTAAGATCGAAGAATAAGAAATGATATCCTATGGAAGTCACTTCACTTTGAAATGATATCTCATGGTAATGAACTATTCACTTGAAAATGATATCCTATGAATGTTACACTATTCACTTTGAAAATGATATCCTATGGTAAAGTTACACTATTCACTTGAAATATCCATGGTAATGTTACACATTCACTTGAAATGAACCGGAATAATATTCACTGAATGTTCCAGAAATTATCACTGAAAATATCGGTAATGTTAATATTCACTTTGAAAGATCCTGGTAATGTTACATATTCACTTTGAAATGATATCTCATGGAAATGTTACACTATTCACTGAAATGATATCTAGGAATGTACACTATTCACTTTGAAAATATCCTATGTAAATGTTACATATTCACTTTAAATGATATCTCTATGTAAATGTTACATATTATTTATCTGATGTTTATATCTTTATATTCTGAACTTTACTGTTAAGTGTCTTTCTTTCCTTTTTGTTCTTTGTCTCTGCTACTTCTTCACCTTCAGAATAGCTGCTGATCAGCATTGGCTTAAATATATCAAGAGTAGATGTTGTCCGTCTAATATCAACAGTGGTTGGTGTCATCTTTAAATAAACAGTAGATGGTGTTTTTTTTCATATCAAGAGTGGGCAGTGTTCTTTTCAAATAAAAAGTTGGTGCTGTTGTCTTTATATCTTTCTTCTTTAAACGCTCCATATCAACCACTTGTAAACCATATGTGATCTGAGTCTAAGAGCGATTGTACATTGTGCTAGTTATGCGCCTACAAGTAGGCCAGCACATCCGATTTCTGCTATGCTTTTTAAGGTAGCTTCCCTAGGTAGTACATCAGTCGCCATTTACGACATGCCTTGTAGGTTGCAGTGGTACTATTCTTTGCTTCCCTTGCAGACCCCTGCATCCCATGGGCGGTCTTTATATAAATAGTGGGTAATGTTCTCCTGATGACAAAGAGTAGGTGGTGTTTTCTTCCCATCAAGGGTAAGTATTTGTCTTCTTCATATCAAGAGTGGGCAGTGTTCTCTTCAAATCAAGAGGGGTGCTGTTATCTTTATATAATTAGTGAGTAATGTTCTTATAATACCAAGAGTAGAGTGTGTCTTCTTCACATGGCTTCCGATAACATACGGCCAGCGGGCTCAGATAAAAATTATAGGAAATAAGACCACAACTTTCGCGTGATCCTTGCATTACAGTGTTGTTGTATATAGACTAATTCATTTGAAAAATAACACATGCTAAATCGAAGGTTATCTTCTTTGTGTTTGTTCTTTACTACCAATTTTAATCACTCTTTGTGATATGGTTTGACTTAGAACATGTATACGTTGCACATTGGTTTGGTAGGCCCCTAAACGCATAGACTTCTACACATTTAGGACATATGCATCCGATTTCAGCCAAACCTCCTTAGTCGCCTCTACGACATGCATGGCAGGTAACAGTGGTTCTATTCTTTACACCCCAAATTTGGGCCCCGATAACCACTCGGGCATCGAAGGTTATATTATGTTACAAATTAAATTTAACACTAAGGAATATCAGTATTATTAAAGCTTTCACCAATAAATAACCACAAACGCATAGAATTGAGTGAAATTACAAAAAAGCGTACAGTGTTCTATCAAACATATACAAAAGAACCAACCCCATTAAACAGGAATTTGTTGCCAGGGCCATGCTTCTTCACATCAAGAGTGGATTATGTTCTACTCATACCCACTTCAGCATTCTCCTACTAGTACAATACACATCTTCTCTGTTACTCAACAAGTAGGTTGTATATTTTCTAGCCTACTTTTCAATGACTACAAATTTTCACTTTATAAAACATCATTGAAATGTTAACTGACCTCTACTTTGATCTGCATGTCTTGGAGACATGTTCCGATATCTTGGTGGCTGCCACTGTCTATCTACATCCTCGCTAAGAAAGTGTTTTGTAGATCTGCAGATTAAATGATAAGCAAACAGGTTTTCTTTCTTTTTAAGTTGGTCTACATCCATGTTTGTATAGTATATATGTATTTGTGTATATTATATATTTATATATGGGATGAATTAGACTAATGTGTAAGCGTTCACCTTCGACTAGGAATCAAGAGGATTGTGAGTTCAATCCCACACTTGATGTTTCATATGTGATGAAACTAATTGACCCTCCTATCAACTGCACAATAACAGTTAAAAATATAAAGGGGATATTAAAGGTGATATTAAGAGGAATTAAGAGAAGAAAAAGATCCATGGGATAGTTAGTGAATTAGGATGATAAAAATCTATCACTATGTTATTTTTGCCAATAAACTGAATTTTGGGTTTTAAGAGTATTTTGTCAAATTATCCAATCTTTAAACACTTTAGGCATATTATGGAGGTGTATTAATGAGATCAAGACCAGATAAAGCTTATCATCAAAATAAGAATGAGGCAGTCAATATTTTTCGGGCATGTGATGAGGAAGGGAGGTTTAGAACACATTGTGACAATCGGTAAAATCAAGGGTTGACGAGACAGGGGAAGACAGAGATAGAAAATTTTGGATAGCCTGACTTCATGGCACGGTAGAGAGTCAACATCTGAGTTGATAGTAAGCTCAAAGATTTTGGGAGATCCATGATCGCCTACGCCAGCGGCCGACACTCTGAGGATGAGCATATTGACCACAGGTGGTGAAAAATAAAACAGATAGATAAAAAATGTATTTACCCATCCTTTGGACTTCTTTTGCCATCTTTAACTGGTGTATCTTTAATTCGTCCAAATACTGGATCCACTATTTCTGCTTCTTTCTTTCTTGCAGCTTTACGCAAATATTTTGACTCCTGTTTAGGTGATGGTGTTTTTAGCCCAGCTGATTGCAAACTTTCTCTGGAATTTATTTTCCCCAAGTTTGCTGCTATAATCTCCGCGTCATCATCATCATCAGATAAACTATGATTAAGCAGAGAGAGGTCCTTGGTACGCATTGTTTGAGTACCTAGTCCTTGATTGAGGTCAGAGTACTGACGTTGCCTCCTTTTAGAAGCACTGGGACGTTCTGGGTGAGTTTCTTTGAAATCTAAGAAGACAAAGTTAACAATATTAAATTCTACCCTTATTTCTTTTGTGATGTCAGCTTGCTTATTAAACTGATAATTCCACAGCTTAATAAAAATTAATTTTGTTAATAACCATAGCTAGAGAGAAAAACCGTATCAATATCTCCATTGGCTAGCATCAATTAAAATAAGTACTTACAAACTTTACATGCCATTTTACAGCAAATGAAAGAATAACCAACAAAATCCAACATAGATGCAATAAACCACACCAAATCATAGGACAAATAGCATCAATTTTAAAATGCAAACATATCATCATGAACAATAAAAGAACATTGTTCAACATGATCTTTTATCTAACATTATGCTGTCAAGAGAGCCGCTGTAGCGTAGTTGTTAGTGAACTCGCTCGCAAGGCTGGTGGTCTGGGTTCAGCTCCCACAATGAGCGTGGAATTTTTCCCGACCACGACGGCTCTCAGGTCGACTCCAGCCTCAACTGGGTACCAGACATGCTCTGGGAAAGTAAAGGCGGCGGCGTGATGCTGACCACATCACCCATCGTGTGCCGACGGTCAATGAAAAATACAGGCCTAACACTATATTGACCTATATACCACGAGGTATGAAAGGGTTCCTTTTATGCTGTCAGTGCCAAACCTGGACGTTTACATTATACGACAGAAAAAAACTAGTCACTGTAGAGATGAAAAGTAATGGGAGTATCAAGAAAAGATTGATTGAGAAATGAAGACATCAGGGAAAAGGTGGATACAATATGAGTATTCTTCTTCTTCTTCTTAGCGTTCGTTCTTCACGGCCAATTTTATCATTCTTATTGTGATATTTAATTGATCTTTGACAAGAACAACTGACGTTGAACCCCTGTTAAAATTAGGTCCCCACTGTGTTTATGGTACCATACAGTGTAGGTCAGGGCTACCGTTTTTCTCCTATGAGAAGTGTTTTGAGTCTATCTCGGTGACAGTCAGTCCCTAGCACTTCCCCTTCATTCGCAAGTTCTCTTTATGATCCATTTTGCCATATATTTTGGCTTGGATCTATGCCAAAGAGCCTTTTGTACTGCAACCTTTCTGACTGAGTGTGGTGCTCCTTCTACATCGTATGATAAAGACTCTTTAATGATCTTTTAATGTAGTATATTTTGGCTTGGATCTACGCCAAAGAGCACTTCCTACTTTGCAAATGACTGGGTGAGGTAGTTTCAGTATAGGAACATTTACAACCCTTCTAGGACTGGTTGTTGAATGGTCACTTGTCAGCCGCTTTGTGTATTTATCGCTCTTCTTTAATCATTTTTCGCCGTATATTTGGGCTTTATAATCCACACCAAAGAGTATGTCTACACTGTGCACCCTTTCTGACTATGTGAGGTTGTTCCGGATTAGGAATATTTCTCAGTCTTTTTGGGGCACATAAGCTAGTCCTGGGGTGGCATCTTACTCATGTAACACACTGTGAAAAGTGTCGGCCTTCACCAATGTTTGGATTTGGACAACCTGTCAAATCTTTACAATGTCGGCCTTACTTTTCTGGCCACGTTGAGTTTATTCCAGAGTAGGAACATTCTCAGCCTTTTTGAGGCGCATGTCGGCACTTGGCAATTTGCAGTTTCTACTCTGCATTTTCCTGGCCCCGAAAACACTGGACTGGGGCTGCGACAAATAATGTAGAGGGTTGTTTCATTAGGCGCTATCAGTGCAAATTTGATTGTGCGCTCGCTAAACATCACCCACCCAGGTTTTTCCGGGGATGTTAACTGTAAGAACAACAGTACCATGCCTGGTTGTTTCAGGGAATGCAGTTTCGTTAGGCGCTAAAACGCAACTTTAGGATTTGCGCTAACCATCTTTACCAATAGAAATATCTGCGCTTGGCTTCTTGTACAGAGTTAACTGCAATCTTCCCTTGTGTTATCACGTCACATTACATCCTTTTTCGACGATCCTTGACAAGAGCTGGCAAAGGCATTGATGCCACTACTTTGAGGGGCGTGAATATGTGCTTTCTGACGACTCGTACTTTGTCAGTTCTTACGATTCTTTTTAAAATTTATTTCGCTTTTCTCATCGGCCGGGAGAGACGTGCAAAGACAGTCACTCTGCGACTCTTCACGTCTATCTTGCAAGTAGATCTTGTATAGTGTAACTGCTCTTGCATCACTACTTATACCAGAGTAGCTCTCCCTCCATCCTTACCCGTTTAGTCAGACAGGATCCTCTGTCTGTTTACAGGGTTACCACGTGTAGGTGGGATAGGATCTTGATTAGTGCCAGCTCACTAATCCTGGCGCGCCGTTGTTCCTAGAATTGTGCCTCTGATCCCCAACACGAGTATTGAACTTCATAAAAAACAATTAATTAAATGGTTAGATATTACGTAAAAATTATTACCCATATCTATGGAACTTGAGTGATCATCACTATCTGAGATATCCACAGTCAAGCCTCTATGTTTTCGTTCCTTTAGCTTTTTTTGTAGCTCCTTTTGGAAATGATTTTTAGGAACATTTCTTCTAGGTTTTTGAGATTCAACTAGTTCATCATCCATTTTTAACTGAAAAATAAATTACATTCTAGAAGATTACTGAAGTGATGGACTCCTGCAATACAAATTTATTTACTCAAAACACCACATAACTGTAATACAGAGTTTCTACAGATATCTACAATAGACAATAGGCTATGTATTACTTCCAAATGTTTCTCAGGACAGATCTTGCTTTTTAAATTGTTCACGGTGTCAAAAGCGCATGGGGACAACGCAGTGTCAGGATTAGTGAGCTGGCACTAATCAAGATCCTACCCAACATCCACGTGGTGACCCTGGTAACAGACGAAGGTTCCTGTCTGGCTAAGTATGTATGGAGGGAGAGCTACAGGTAGTGGTAGTAGTGCAGATGTAGTCACATTCGATGAAATCCACTCGCAACACAGACGAGCGAAATCCCAGCGTGACTATTAATGCACATCTCTCCCGGCCGATGGGAAAAGCGGAATGCATAACCATAAAGGGATGAAGGGTGCATCCAGAGAAGAGAATTGGGCCAGTGTGGAGCAAAGCTTGGTCCCGAGATGAGCTGCACGTAGGCCCAGATAAGGCAAAGCTCGGAGCCCTGAGGTGAGGGTCAGAGTTGAGCCCAGTGTCCGGACAGTCTAGAGGAATGGTAAATGTGAGCACGGTGAAAACAGATGGTAATGGTTGGGCAGGCACCAAGGCAGAGCGAGCACGCATGCGAACGATGCACAGGTGGGCCCACCGGTAGGGCAGACGTGCACGGCGCTGATGGTGGAGCGACGAGTGGGCCACCCAAGTGTGCAGAAAACTGGAAAGCCCAGCAGAGGCTTGATTCCAGTGCGCGTTCCGCCGCAGAGAACTACTACTACTAGTTAGATTGGGGACAATCAAAGGCTAGCGGAGCAAACCGTACGCAAAACTGGACTGTAGGCTAACCAAGAAGTCACAAAAAAAGACGGGTTACCTGGGCAGATGGTGCTCATCAACGCGGGAGGGCAGGTCGTCTAAGGTTGCTACCCTAAAATAAAACAACAACCTGCTGCCTTGCAGGTTGGTTGGGGACAGTCCCAAAGGCTAACAGAGAGCGAGCCCAGTAAACGCTGGTTGAAATCGAACACATCGCTGAAGGACAAGCACCAGAGCTCCAAATGGTACTGAAGACTGTGATGTAAAACAAACGTTCTTGGCAAAGGCTGTATATATATATGACATTTAGAATGATCAAAATGGCCGAAAAAGAACGATCGAAAAGAAGAAGAAATTGTTCACCATTTAGCACTGTAAACAAATATAAGTGGAACTCTCCATATACTAGATATGCTGTATGATACTGCTGATAAGGTTCTGCAGTTCTAACACAGCATAGATCTTTATGATCAACTTGTTTCGGTTTAAAATGAAAAATATGTGTCCAACATTCAAATGTTTGAATGAGATTTTTTTCTTCTTTTTCTCTAAATTTTAATGTTGGAAAGGGAAATTCCGGAACGGAAAATCTGATGAGAGCATGAATTTAAACAAGGACAATGTCATGATATTGAAATTTATAACAGAGTCAGCTGAAAAAAAAGACAAGAGGGAAAAATACAGCAGAATGGTCAGTCAAGAGGTACCAGTGAAAGAAGTTAATGGAAGGCAGTCAACAATTGAATATTAAGTTGGGTGGACACTTGAGAATTTAGGAATCACTCAGGCTGTTTTTGCTTTCCATAGAGAGAAGAACCTAAGAGTTTGGTCGGTCATGCTGACTGTATCATCAAGTAAGTACTACTTCGGACAGTGAGATTACATTTTCAACTGCATGAACTGTGAACTGCAAGGCCCCAATGTCGATGAATGGACAGCGTTTGTCAAATAATGTGTCCTCAGAAGAAGTAGAGATCTGTCAGACTGAGACGTAATTTTCCAATCTACATGTTGAATATCTGTACCAGTCTTGATCAAGGGGACAGTGGAGCAAAGTTCAGTGTCTGCTTAATAGACAGAGATTTGTTAAGATATTAATTAGAAGTTACATCTTTGTTTTTAACCATGTTTGCAACAAAGAACTCTGTTAATCAAAGACAAAATTCTGACAAAGAATAGACACTGCAGTCTTCTTCACTCTCAGATCAACTTAAATATGTTCAAAGAAAACAGTTGCTAGTCTTAGGATTGTTAACATCTTCAAAGAATATGAGTAAAGAAATAATAAACTTGTCCTCTTGCAGTACCAATTGAATAATGGAGATTAATCAAATTAATCCCTTTAATGGTGACGGCTTCATGAGAAGTCAATGTCTTTTACATAAAGGTGTGAGATATTATAAGTAGAGACGACTGATGGTCAGTCATCTCAGCATCTCATATGCTGGTCAGTTGTATCTGTTTCCTATATGTAGCACACTCATACATAGTCTGACACTCTCACACTGACACTTACTAAGTGACTTAGCCTTTGACTTTAGCTGAGCTAGAGAACAGTTCTAGTAGGCGTAGAACTAACTAGTTTAGTTTAGGTAGATAGTTCAGTGAAAACTACGTATTTATCTCTATCCCTTATTTTGAAAATTGTTATGATAGCTGAAGAATAACGAGCTTCTAATGATCATTATCTAGAGGAATATAAAATGCATCACGGATGACGACTTGATTATTTTATTTATAATTTAATTAATAATGAACTATTTTACTATGAAACTATTACCGGCTACGACGAGCCGCTGGCGCTACGCCCGCAGGTACGGGTCGGCTACGGCGATTATTAATATTATTTATTAGTTAGTTAAGTTAGTCTTAGAGACTACTGGATTTGTCCGAAAACTATTAAAGAAACACATTTGTTTTCAATAATAAAACAACACAAAGCTTCCTAACCTACTCACTGAATATAAAGTTAAAATGTGCACCTTTCCTCGCTGAGTTTAATGAGTTCAGAGACGATCAGATACAGATAATATTAAAACAATTTTACGCCATGTTTATACTTGTTACTCTGGAGAAAAAATGGATTCCTCTACAGAACAAACCGCAAAGTATCTCTTTAATTTAATTCTTTTCTACTGGTGATTTAATTTATTTATTGATGTCAGTATATTGTTTTTAATTATTGTATCAGTCAACTCTGTTTTTGAAAATATATATATTATTTAAATATAACAATATAAATAATAAGAGTATTGAATCTCTGATCTGGTTAGTTTATGTTTTTGATCTGTCACTCAACTGTTTCATTTATTGTGTTAGTTGCTGATACAAATGTTTTAACTATCGTATAATTAATCTATGTATAAGAAAACCATTAACAAATAATATAACTATTTAAAACTGACATAAATTTGACAATAGCTTTAACAAACTAAATTATTTAATTGCATGACTATATATATAATATTGACATCTTTAATGATAAGAAGCAGAGTGGCGCAGTGGAAGCGTGCTGGGCCCATAACCCAGAGGTCCGTGGATCGAAACCACGCTCTGCTAACGTTTTTTTGAACTTTTTTATTTTTACAAGTTAATTTGACCGTAATATGACAGAAAGACAATGGTTTAAAATTTATTATTTCAAGCAACATTTGTTTCTTTCTTTCTTTCTTTCTCGAATCCTGTATGCCTCACAGCGTCAGGTCAGGAAGAGATTTCTAAAACGGGCCCTAGTATGCGCTTCGTAGATAGTCTCTTTCGTCGCCTCTGTTATCTCTGAGGTCCATCTTTTGCGTGCCGGCCTTTTGCTTTTTACCCATTGTATCGGAGCAGCATTGCTATTTGGGGTGCACTGTCTGATGGTAATCTGCTTACGTGACCGAACCATTTAATTTGTTGTTTCTTGATGAAGTCTAGTACTGATGTTGTACCCACTTTTTCCTGATGTCTTCATTTCTCAACCGGTCTCTTCTTGTTACACCCAGCATTCTGCGTAGACACTTCATCTCTGTTGTGACTAGTTTTCTTCTATCGTTTGTTGTCAGCGTCAGGTTTGGCACTGGTAACATAATGTGGGGAGAAAGATTGTGTTGAACATTGCTCTTTTTGTGTTCATGGTGACGTGTTTGCATCTTAAAATTGGCGCCATTTGCCCTATCATTTGGTTTGCTTTGTTGCATCTGTGTTGAATTTCATTAGTTATTCTTCCATTTGCTGAAAAAATGCTCCCCAGGTATGTGAAATCTTTTGCTTGATTTAGGAGATGATTATCGATGGAGATGTTGGTAGTGTTTTCCTCTCTGGCGAATGTCATTACTTCCGTTTTGTCGATGTTAATTCTCATGTTGTATTCGTTACATGCTAACTGGAGTCTGTTGATGTGTTGTTGTAGCTGTTCTTCTGTTGTTGATATGATTGCCTGATCGTCTGCAAAAGAAATTCATTTAAGAGTTCTCCGAGGTTGTTTCCTTCGCTGGTGTTAGCTATTTTACAAATGTGGTCAATGTACGTGATGAATAGCAGCGGGGATAGTACGCAGCCTTGTCTTACTCCTGACCCTACGTGAAACTTTTCTGATAATCCTGTATTTGTTCTAATCGTACATTGGCTGTCAGTATAAATGTTCTTGCAAAGGTTGATTAGGTGTTCATTAACCCCATAGGTTGTTAGTATTTTCCACAACTTGTGCCTATCTACGCGGTCGAACGCTTTTTCCTGATCTACAAATGCAACGTGTAAATGTTTGTCGGATTCGATAGTCCTTTCTACTAACTGTCTGAGGGCGAATATTGCGTCTGTACAGCTTTTGTTCTTCCTGAATCCCATTTGGGAGTCATTAAGCTGTGGCTCGATGATGTGGCGGAGCCTTTTCTCAAGTATTTTGCAGAATATTTTCCCAGTGTGGCTCAGTAGCGCTATGCCTCTATACTTTGTACAGTCCCTCTTGCTACCTTTCTTCTTCCAGATGGGAACAATTGTAGCATTCCTCCAATCTTCTGGTGTTTCTTGTGTGATCCAGACTTGGTTGAATAGTCTATGGAGCCAGCTGATTCCTACCTCTTTAGTTGCTTTGATTAGGTCGGCCGGGATATTGTCTGGGCCTGGTGTTTTATTAGGTGGGGCCATATTTACAGCATTTCTGATCTCTGATAGTGTTATGCTTGGTTCTACTTCTGAAGTTACATTTACTGTGAGTTCTTGAGTGTTCGGTTGGTCCTCTTGTTGAAGGTTGAGAAGTTCACTAAAGTATTGTCGCCATCTGTTCATTATCATTTTTGGATCATTAAGAGCTTGGCCGTTTTCATCGTTAATAATTTCAGTTGGGTCATATTGTTCTTGTCTTTTCCGCATAGCTTTAATTTTCTTGTAAAAATGTCTTGTTGAATTTTTGTAGTCTGAATTTAATGTTTCGCCATAATCTTGCCATGCTTGTATTTTAGACTTCTTTATTATCTCCTTGGCTTGTTTTCTAGCTGTTCTATACTCAGTGAGGTCGTTTTGATGTTTGTTTTTGCCCATAAGTTGTATCTGTGTTTTTCTCCTTTACCGCTAGTTTTACTTCGTCATTCCACCAAGTTGTGCTTTTGGTCGGGTACCTCTGTATTTTGCTGTTCCACATGTTTCTTTGGCTGCTTCTAATAAAGTTCTCTTAAATACTGTCCATTCTTCTTCTACTGACTTGCTTTCTTCAGTTAGTTTAACAAAATTATCTGTGACTCTTTGTAGATATGACTCTTGTGTGTCGACATCTGTTAATTTATTGATTTTGATTATTTCTTTTGTAGTTGTGTGTTGCCCTCTGGTACTCTTCTTGTGTGTTCTAATAGTCATAACTACCGCTTTGTGGTCCGTGTCTATGCATAAATTTGGTATAGCCCTAGCGTCTACCACTGACCTTCTTTTTGATCATTTGTTTCTTTAAACAAAATTGTAAGACAGATAGTCCATGCTGGAGACTCAAAAAAGTGCACATTTGCTCTCTATCTTGAAATTGTCGGACAAGTGTGGAGAACTGACCTGATCAACTCTTTATGTTGTCAACACATGCTTTTTTTTCTGTCCGTGCACTGCGGAGGGTCCACTGTGTAATATAGAAAATGGGGAATATATTTTGTCGGAATTTTATTTTTTAATCTTTCTAATGAATTAATAATAGCCGTCCATCGCAAGCGATGATGACAACAATCTCAGACGTGTACTGTTGCACTCTCTGGTGTGTGCGGAGGTGACTGTAGAGTCCAATCCTAGAACAGAATCCCCGACCACAGGTGGGGCATACATGATCAAGGTTAGACATGTGCGTGTTGTGTGCTCTGTCTTTTCGCGTGCTCGTTTTCTCTGTGACTCAACAATACGATGATTCTCAGCTATTCGGGTTCCTCTTTGTTGTTACAGCGCCACATTTGGCGATCTTGCGCAAGGATTCCCAGCACGTATTGTCTATATCGAAGCATTTCAGAGACACTTTAAGTGTGTCTTTAAAGCGCTTTTTCTGTCCACTAGCTAAACGTCTGCCCCCTTCAAGCTCGCCATGCATCAACTGTTTTGGGATGCGTTTATCAGGCATTCGAGCAACGTGACCAACCCATCTCAGTTGGGCCTTCTGCAACAGGGTGTTGACGCTTGGGATCTTTGCTCTTGTGAGGACTTCGCTGTCTGGAATTTTGTCCTGCCAGTTTATTTTTAGTATTCTGCGTAGACAGCTTGTGTGGAAATGGTTTAATTTTCTTGCGAGTCTGCTATACACTGTCCATGTCTCGCTTGCGTACAGCAGCGTGGTTAGCACTATGGCCTGGTAAACTTTCAGCTTTGTGACTATGCTTATCCCTTCCGTTCCCACACAGTGACACGTAACCTTCCGAAGGCAGCACTGGCTTTGGATATCCTATTGTGGACCTCAGAATCTATGTTTGCCGATTCTAATGAATTATATCCCGGGCAGCGGCCTTTAAGTCTGTTCTTTTCGCTTTTTGAACTGCCAAGGGTTCTTTCACAGGCTCAACTTGCATACGAGAGCTACGTTCTATCGTCCTCCTAAGACTAGGAACTTGACCTCACCTGCACTGAGGTTAGGATATCTGGAAAAAAATCTCAACGAGAGAACGAACAAACCACTTTTGGAACAGCGGCGAGCACCAACCCTCTACGCCACGGAGACCTCCAAATAGACCACGTGATTATAACCCACGCTAGGATAGGAAATATCTGGTAACTAGACAATTGCACACGTAGCAATTGCACATAAGACAAGTACATCGTGACAATTGCCTACAAGACAATTGCGCATATGACAATTGCGCACATAAAGAACTGAAGACAGGAATAGTAAATGTGTTGTTTTGGGAAATGGTGACTATATCTGATTTTGGTCCTGTGTTCATTTGATATATATTTCAACTCTGTACAGTTAAACCTTTCCTCCTGCCCTGGTCAACAATTGTTACTTTCGTTAGATACATTATTTGATGGGGAGGAGAAATTAATAACGTGGTAGAATGGTTGTAATTAGCAGTTTAATAGCGTGGTAGAATGGTTGCAACATACAGTTTAATAGCGTGGTAGATTGGTACAACATACAGTTTAATAGAATGGTTATAATTAGCAGTTTAATAGCGTGGTAGAATGGTTGCAACTAACTGTTTAATAGCATGGTAGAATGGTTGTAACTAACAGTTTAATGGCGATCGGTAGAAGGGTTGTAACTAACAGCTTTAATTAGCTAGTAATAAAAATGGTAGTAAATTTAACAAAAACTTTTGACAAGAGGGTTGGATCTTGTAACTACGAGATAAAACGATGAGATAAGTGCATCAATGCTGGTGGAAATTATGTTGAGAAATAAAGGGACAAGATATGTATAAAAATAAACTGGTTTCAAGTTATCATATTTAGTTATTTTTCTACATTTGTGACTTACTTATTGACTGCCCCTCGTATTAACAAATGTTGATCTCGCCGAGTGGTTACCGGGGCCCAAATTTGGGGTGTAAAGAATAGAACCACTGTTACCTGCCATGCATGTCGTAAGAGGCGACTAAGGAGGTTTGGCTGAAATCGGATGCACATGTCCTAAACTTGTAGAAATCTATGTGTTTAGGGGCCTACCAAACCAATGTGCAACGTATACACGTTCGTGGCAAAGATCAAACATATCACAAAGAGTGATTAAAATTGGTCGTAAAGAACGAACGCAAAGAAGAAATGTTGATCTGTAGGAGGGAGGGTGGTCAGAAAATATATTCGCCAACATTCTATTCGCAGAGGATTGTATTCGTATGTAGTTGTTGCAAAAGTAGAGTCTAGTTGGGATACAGAACCAGGTAGTTCAATTAGTTATAATGTGACTGCCTATTAGTTGTTTTATAGACTAACGGCACTGTTAGCTTTTAGTCTCCTTCATGTCTCGTGTTGAATCGTATGTCCGGCATATGTTCGTGAGTCCCTGGTCTATGGACGAAATTCAGATGTGCATTTGCCCTGCCTATATGAGGAATACTAATAGCGAGCTACACTTTAAACAGGCTGCTCATTAAGTATTAATGTCAAGCTGTCCATTGTATTGAAAACGTTTTCACCAATCTCAGTTAGGATGGAACTTCGTCTGAGTTGAAACGACAAGAAAGAACAAAAAAAAAGAGTAGTCAGATTATGTTAGAGTATTTTTCTTCTCTGCCTAGGTTCGTTCTTCTGGACCATCTTGAATCATTTTTAAGGTTCCTGATTTTTCAGAAGGGTGAATAGTTGCCATTAGTTTGGAGACCGTGACGATAAATGTAGCCATGTTCATTTAGACGTGCATACCATTGCAGTCAAACCTCAGAAGCGGTCACGCATGCTGGGAACTTTTCATTCTTTAAAAGATTTAAACTAACATTCGACGTGTAAATATTTTGCCCATCTTTAAAAATGTCATCGTCATGACCATCGCGTTCCATTCATTTCAGACTAACACCTGACATTTCTGTGTAAGTCAGTTCTCCATGTTTGCACAAGTGCTGTGTGTAATTGTCTGTGTTCAATTGCATATGTTCATTTTATTGCAAAGGGTCATGCTGCAAATCAGTTGCATGTGCATTTGTGAGCTGTATTTAGATATATATTTTCAAAAAACTCAATATCGGCACCTATACAAAACAAGGTTGATTTGTTATGTTATTTTTTCAGGCTGATTATCCTGTTATTGATGATGGTACCATTTGGTAGTTAGGCACAGTCTGATCAACAAATAAGACAAATACCAAGGTGTTCTGAGCGTGAAAAACAAATGCCAAAGACAGGTCGACCCTCCTAGCCATTGGATACCAAATTCGATCTCAGCGTAGTAGATAGAGCGTCCTATCGAACGACAAAATGAGCCTGTTTCAATTTACACGAAGCTTTGCTTTCACCAAGCATGAGCAGTCAGAACCACAGAAACTCAAGTAAGTCTTATCTTATCAAAATATTTTTCTACATTTACAATACGATCGGGGAGCGGTTCTATCGGAGTTCGTGCCTTGACGTTGTCTTCCATGTTTGAGGATCGAGAGACATCATCTTGTTTGGCCTGCCTGTGTGGCCTAGTGTCTTATTAAAAGGCACGTGATGGTAGGTAAATGTCCGTTCTCATAATCCGACCACTTGAATCTTGCTTCTCTGTACGTATTGATGACAAGTACTTTGAATATCTTTTTCACTCTATCTGCCTTAACAACAGCTTTTTGTATAATCCTTTCATGTTGTAATCTTTCTTTCTGTTATTGTCAGGGCATGTTTGGCATTAGCTTAAGTTGAATAATTCATTTTCAGTTGTCGTTTGACTGCCAATGTTGATGCTTGGATTTTAATAGTGTGCGTTGGTATTCTACTTGCTTTGCCTTCTGAGCATCTGGTCTCGATTTCTTGTCACTTTCCAACTGCTGTGAATATACTCGAGATATTGAATTCTACTGTTGTATTTTGACATTATTCACGTGTATATTTAGTTGACCTGTTGACCTGTTTATTGTCATGACTTCTGTTTTGGAGGTGTTAATTTTCATGTCATATTTTTCGCATGTGGCTTGCAGGGCATTTATGTGTTGTTGAAGTTTGTGTTCGTTGTTGTAAATTATACTCTGATCATCTGCAAAGAGTAGTTCGTTTATTAAATTGTAGTTGTTATCGAGGTTGTTATCTGTCTTGGTTTCTTGCGTTATCCTGTCTATGTAAATATTGAAAGTATAGGCGAAAGCACACATCCCTGCCTTACTCTGATGATAATTCAAATTCGTCTTCAGGCCTCGCTTTTCGTACTAGCTTGAGCATTTTGTATAGCGCTCTAATATTGTCTAATAGTTGGCCCTGAATTCCATATTCACTTAGTGAATATGGAATTCAGGAACTATTAGACATATTAACTTACAAAATGCTCAAGCGACGACAATGAGTGACAATCAGGTAGGGTTCGTTAATAGTGTTTGCTTTCAAATTTTCAGTTGCCAGGTTTAGCTACTTACCCAATTTGAGCAACACAGGACCTATGTTTTATTTTTGTTTTCTCTATATTGCTATGCCCTTTCCCACAAGAGGAACCCGCATAGCTGAGAATCATCGTGTCGTTGTGGCACAGAGAAAACGAGCTTCTGAAAAGACCGAACACAGAACATCCACATGTCTAACCTTGATCATGATATGTATGCTCCCACCTGTGGTAGGGGATTGTATTCTAGGATTAGACTCTACGATCGCCTCCGCACACACCAGAGAGGTGCAGCAGCACACGTCTGAGGCTATTGTCATCGCTTGCGATGATAAGCTATTATGACCTTTCAACCTACTAAGAAAATTAATGAGTCATTTAAGGGCGAGTTGGACATGCATAAAAACAAGAAAAATAATAATAACTTTGCAAAGAATTCAGTTGAAAAGTAACACATTGGTTTTATGCGGGCTTATACTATTTATTATATTTTAACGGCACTTAGGGCTAGGCTATCTCTCCCGGAGTCATCGAGGAAATAAAACGGTACACTGTAAGGAATTTTGGCTTCTCCCACTGACATTGTGGCAGATCCGAAATAAACAAAAACATTGGTCTAAAATGGATGCTTGTATCACAGTGGGTAAAGAGTTTGAAAAATTACAGAAAAAATACGAGACTATTGGCAATCGAGAACAGCACATTCTTGAAGAATTTATAACTGCAATTGAAACCTTCAACAGAGATCTGCTCGTAGGTGAGTCATGCTTGGGAGAAAAATGTTGTTCAATTTAAAGTAAATGATAAAAATTGAAAAATAATTTAATAATATTTTATATTGATTATTATCGAAGCCGCCAACCGTTATTTTTTTGTCTCTTTTCTTTCTTTTTCAAATTTCCCTTACGTTTCTTCACTTTCTAGTAACTACACCATACTACTCATACTCACAGACACTGGTATATTTATATTATCAGTCAAATTGTTCTTATATTAATAAAAAAAAAATAGTAAGATAATACTGTTAGTACTGTCACTAAATACTAGAGCCTATGCATGCTTACAGAATAACAATTAACTATAGATTGATTGATACTGTAACTAACTATACTGTAACTATAATCTAAGAGAGCCTAACAAAACTAAATTTGCAAAACTTATATTATTATTGGATAAATGCTACATTGGATAAATGCTACTATGTGATGTCAATGTCTATTGTTATATTCTTAGTTTAATAGTGACTAAAACAACCATCGGATGACGATACAGAGAAAATTGGTCACAAGACCACCCTCAACACAGCGCCAAAGATGTGTACTATAGTCTGTCACGTAGCAAAGTTGTCATATTTCGCCTCTGTACTGGCCATAACATACTCCGGTCCCACCTTTACCACAAATTTAAAATTGGCATAACTAGTCTGTGCCACTGCAGGGCGGACATAATGACAGAGCACCTACTGCAAGACTGCCCACTGCTAGCAGGCCTGAGAAACGAAACCTGGCCGGAAAAACAACATGCAATCTTTTTTTATGTGGTAACATGGCGGGTTGGCAGTGGCAGGAGTTCAAACATTTATCTCATCAACACAATTGAAGTATCTCTAGTTGAGGACTATAGGCTTGATTTAATTCTGAACATGTTCTATATGCTCGCATTGTGATTGTGACCATGATGTCATGAGATTGCCAAGTCTGTAATCAACAGCGACTATAACAAGTTGATGAAACAGAACACAAGCAATCACTTCTCAAAGTCTGCAGCTTTCATTGCTGCGAGAGCTTAACATTTTTCTTTTTCAAATGCAGTTATTAAATGCAGAATAAATAGCTTGTTTAATCAGAAAGTCACAGAAACAATCAGCTTGCATACAATTCATTATCTGTTGTGGTGGATAGAAACATTGGTGCTTCTCAAAGTAGTATGTTTTTTAAAATATCACTTTTCTGTTTGCTTCAAAATATCTTACTACCATTGAAACAGGATGGATTTCTCTTCTTTCTTCTCTTCCATCATTTACTTCTTTATAGAAGTGTTGGGGGAGGGTGGATGTATATTTATCGTGTATGTGCTTGTTCTAAAGCACTTTGTAAGCTTTTATTTATTTTATTAAGGCTGTTCTTGATGCAGACGTTCCATCTTTTGCGTGGTATTCTTCTTGCTCTGTACTCAATAATTTTTTAGTGTGGTGAATGATACAAGGACATTTTTGTCAGATGTCCAAACCATTTAATCTGTTGTTCTGTTATGAATTGCATAACTGGTTTCACATCCAGTCTTCTTCTGATTTCTTCATTTCTAATTTTGTCTCTTATTGTCACACCTGCAGATCTTCTAAGGCACCTTATCTCCGTCGTTATGATTTTGCGCTCATTAGCTGCTGTTATTGGCCATGTTTGACAACACAGAATCGATGTTGCCCATTTTTTGTGCTAACTCTTCAAACTGCAAATTTCCATAAGTTCTTAATTACATTAAAGTCCAACCAGACACACCACTTCCGCATAGCTTGTAAAGTGGTGTACCACTATACTGAAGAGATACTGATAATGTATGTTTTGTTTCAGAGCCCAGTGAGGAGTTCATAGCAGATGGCGTCAAAGATTATGTGACACGTTTTGTGAACAGAGCCAGATTAGCTGCTGCAGGTTTGAGTACTGCTCATAAGGAGTTACATGGTCCTATCTCTAAGATTGGCAAGTGCATTGATAAAGTAAGCCCTTCCTTTCATTTCCTTGAAATACGGTCTTCATATTGAATGTTGTCTTTTATATAATCTTCACTGCCTTTTTATAGCTCACACAGAGATCTGTACGGTTTTCTTTCCTGTGTTTTCTACTGACCCATCCATCTGCATGACTCAGACATCTTAGGGGTATTCTTGTGGATAAAGTAAGTAATTTCTATACTGTTGTTAGTGTTCAATTACAACATTTGTAAATTTAATACTGGTAACTTCTTTGTCTTCTACTATATATTATTAAATGTAGAGAATTGTACATTTTGATGTCGCCAAACACTTAATGCACTTTATACAGTTCACTACTACTATAGTTGGCCTCCTTACAGGAAGCCTGCATCGTATTATCTTACAGTGGTGAGGAGAGCTGCAGTCTCAGCAGTTAGGACATGGGCCTCCTAAACAGGTGGTCTCGATTCAATCCCCCAGTACGTGTTGTTTTTCAACTCAACTAAAAACGGGTCTCAGTTTAAACTAACCTCAATTAGGTACCAGAGCAGCTCTGAAAAGTAAAAGGCGGCTGGCGTGATGTTAATCACATTATCCATCGACTGCTGAAGGTCATATAAAAATATAAACCTTATAATGTAATCCACAATATACTACATAGTATGAAATTTGTGTTTTTATTTTTAAATCGTTGACAAAACTACCTCCAGCATGACGAAGATCTAAGCTTGTTAATGCAGCTCTGCACAGAGTTTCTGGAACAAAGGTAGCTAAGACCCTTATTGTGTCGGTGTGGTAACAGGCAAGGACAAACAGCCTTTAACCCTCTCTCTAAATAGCCATGTGTATATATGTATATGGCCTTTTTTGTATTTACAGACGGTCAATTGACAAGTGTTTTACTGTGACAACTTCTTAGTTTTTTATTTCTCTCTTGTCTTTCCGCTCGTCACATAAGTCTCTTCTCAAAAGACTCTGCACCCTTGCGCAATATCTCTTCCCACACAACTCTGTCATCAGCTAGTTTTTCCCATGTGCTGGGACCTATAGAAAAGTTTTTCATTGAGGCCTTGCATATCTCTTCATATCTGAGTAGTAGTCTGCCCTGGTGCCTCTTCCCACCCAAAAGTTCACAGAACAACATTTGTTTTGGTATGCAACAAGTTTCCACTCATCTCACATGCCTTAGAAATCTTAGTCATCTATTGCTGAGCATGCCCATGATGGAAGGCAGGTTTGCACACAAAAGTAACACCATAACTCATATGCTACCTAATCAGGAATACTTTATTGTAAAAAATAAAAATAGTGCAGCTTTAGGAGACCTATTAGTGATTATGAAATATTTGTACTTTGCAGAATTTTACTTCAGATTTCTCTGCGGTTGTAACAGAAGGTGCCTTTGATGGTGAAAGACGTCAACAGTTGTTAAATGAGGTCATCTGTGAACATTTTTTACGACAAGGAATGTTGGACATTGCAGAATGTTTGAATGAGGTAAAACTTTATCTGAGATTAAAGGTTTCATATTCTTTATTGTTCTTCCATTCAAAGTCCTTGTTACCAGTTCATGCTTTCATTATCTTTTCATGACTGCACCTATCTCACGCTCTTGTTAAAGAAAGTTAGAAACTGAAATGTATGCATCATGGTAAATAGAAGTTAATAAGTTAGATACTGATGGAATCTAAAAAAAATGCTGTATAATTATGCATCTTTTGTAAACCAAGTCAGTTGTACCTTCCAAGCAATACTCCTTGATAATACAAACATAGATGTGTCAACCAACTCAATTGTATGTTCTAAGCTTCTTCAAATGCTCCACATTGACCACTTGTTAACCACTCTTTGTGATTTGTATGTGATCTGAGCCTAAGAGCGATTGTTCGTTGTGCCAGTTATGTGCCTACAAGTAGGCCAGCAAATCCGATTTCTGCGATGCTATTTATTTACTAGGGTAGCTTCCCTAGGCCTCTACCTCAGTTGCTTCTTACAACATGCTTTGTAGATCACAGTGTTACTATTATTTGCTTCCTTTGCGGGCCCTGGCAACACACTGGCGATGTTCTAAGTAATATTTCTTGCTAATGCAAACATGA
Organism: Arion vulgaris; assembly: GCA_020796225.1. Lineage (NCBI taxonomy): Eukaryota > Metazoa > Mollusca > Gastropoda > Stylommatophora > Arionidae > Arion > Arion vulgaris. The sequence goes on along the minus strand of CM036753.1, from coordinate 68,437,786 downwards.
CTTTGTCAACCAACTCAACTGTACTTTCCCTTCTAAGCAATATTCCTTGCTAATGCAAACACAATTTTGTCAACCAAGACAACAAACTTTAAGCAAAACTCTGCTATTGTTTGCATAGCTCTGCTGAATAAAAAAATATAAACTTTAGTAAAGCTTCATCAAGGTTAGCGGTTGATGGAGGGCTATTCTAGACTGTAGTTATCAGTTGTTACAAAATCAGCATCATAGTAATTCAGACAGAGCCATGGGTGTTCATTCGTCCCCAACAGATGTTGAAGGATATGCATGCTGATTTCTTATCTGTAGTTTCCAAAAGTTTCATTTAATGGGAAAGCTTATCTCATCTCTATAGTCATTATATTAAATTAAATTAGATTGTTATATATTAACACGCATTTTATATGTGAATGTTGTTTTAAAATATTATGCCTTCTTAGTATCGAACTAGTGTTTACCCTAATGTTTGCAGCCTAAGTAGTTATGAATATTGCGTATTTAACTCATTTTGATTTTGCAATGATTATGTGTCTATTATAAGCAACAAAATTTACTAGGCGCAGGAAATGAATGACATCTTACATCACCTTAACTTCAAACAGAGTTTACTTAAAATATTTGAACTTTGCTTTAGTGTCACAATACCTATCCTAGATTTAGAGCTTTTCGGCGTGATTTTCCCTGGCCTCGGGAAACACTGGACTGGGGTTGCACACAAATAATCCAGAGGGTTGTTTCATTTGGCACTAGCAACGCAATTTAAATTTTGCGCTCGCCAATATCACCCACCCTAGTTCTTCCAGGATGTTAGATTTTTTCTCTGCACTAAAACGCAACCTTATATTTTGTACTCATGCAACAGTACCTTGCCCAGTTATCCTAGGTATGACCGTTTCATTAGGCACAAGAGCACGACCTTAGGTTTTCTGTGGCCAACCTTACCCAATAGATGTATCCGCACCTGACCTCTGATACAGAGTTTACTGCAATCCTTCATTGTGTTGTCACAATACTTTACAGTGTTCTCAAAGACACTTGCAGAGAGCTGGCAATTAAGTGTGGTGCGACCATTGACTCGGTACATCGTTCTCATGGATTCTTGCCCACAGCTGGCAATTATAGTGCGGCCATTGACTCCTGAGGAGTTGGTATTCGTTCACAGATGACGACTTGTACACTTTTATTTCCTATGTTTGTTTTGTATTTGAGAAACGTTTCGTCAGACATCGACTAGGCGATGCATGCATTTATTCAGGATAACGTTTCTGTGCTTGCACTACTACCTATACCTGTCCCTCGATCTCTACCCACTTAGCCAGACAGGATCTTCTGTTTCAAGTGCCACCATATGGGGGTGGGGTAGGGTCTTGATCAGTGCCAGCTCACTGACTCTGGCGTGCGTTGTCCCTTTATGCTGCTATTTTTCGCCTCAAGAGCCCTACTATAGAATACCAATGATAACTGATTTGTCACTTGTTTATCGAGCTATTGAGCCATACTTCTGTTTTTGTATTTTAAAAAATGTAATAGATATTATTGCTAATATTTGCATAATCTCTGTAAAAAATAGGATGCACACATAGAGCTGTCTAATGAGAGAAGAGAGCCATTTTTGGAGCTACATAGAATCCTTGAAGCTTTGAGGCAGCATAATTTGGACCCAGCTTTAGAGTGAGTAATGCACATTGATTTGCTAATAAAATATTGGTATAGGACACAAATACACAGCTATCATTAGTCATATTTTATATTATATTTGGTAGAGTACAATAGCTCTATTCAGGGCACCAAAATATCAGACCTACATTCACATACTCATTATTTGTGTTTATTGTTTTAAGTGAAATACAGTTTTCTTCTTTCTTTATTGTACAACTTAAAAATATAAATCAGATTTCCATGCTTATTTATTGTAAAACATTATTTCATATTTACTAAAATAAAATATTTTTTAAATATCGTTTTTTTTGTTGGGTTTTCTAGTAAGCATTTAAACAATTCAGAATTTTTATGGAGTTGGTTTAATATGAAGGTTAGTTGCTGTTATTCTGCATCAATGTTCTTGAGTTTGTTTCCACTTCAAAATGATTCAGACAAATTTGCAGCAATCCCTGGCTTCAGAATAGATGAGGTAAGTGTTTACTTCTATCGGAGATAGATGTAAAGTACATTTGAAATGTGCGTCTCCGAAAAGTCACCAGCAACTCAAGAAGAGAAAGAGTCACAAATAATAGCATCAGAGAGCAGGTTGAAACAAGACCCTGCTTTAATTACATCGAAAAACAGAATAAAATGGTTTGGCCCCATAGTAAGAATGCATTTAGACCACACTGTCTGTAAAACTTTCTACAGCGGAACACCAGGGTGAACGGTGAGAGGAAAACAAAGAAAAGGATGGATAGATGGCGATCTAGAATCATGTTAAAAGTGATAGCAATCCTCTCTCCTTCATTTATTCTGGTGGTGTTTCTAGGGTTTTCTTTCAAACACAGAAGACTCACATAGCCAGTGAAGTGGGCAATGTCATAAGGTGAAGTATCTGGATACCACTAACAACAGAAGTTGGAGAGGTATGATTGACAATGTCAGGATGGTAACTAGATGATAAGGGTGACTGTCACCTTCATTTTTAGATTGCTGTTATCAGTTTATGTTTCTTCTGTGCATATTGATCAAATTCTGCTGTTCTTTCATTGTTGATCACATATACAGGGTGTTCAAGATAAAAGTAGCCCCATTGACAAATCAAAAGTTGCCAGTTACTTATTGCGTTTTGTCTATTTACTATTTAAACCGGTTCTGACTAGCTCGTCCAACATCAAATTTGTTCATCGCCCTTCCGCACTACAATTATACACTATCACACAACCTTGACCTTTACTACGTTATAACTGAACCTTCTCATTTTCATAAATATATGCCAGATTAGCTCCATTGATAGGCTACTTTTATCTTGAACACTGTAGAATAATATTTTATTTTCTGTGTTTATTATTTTTTAACAATTGAACTAATGAAATTGTAATACTACCTTGTATGATAGTTATAATATATGTATATCTTTCTTATATTATTTCAGATGGGCTGAACAAAATAGAGATGAACTAAACAGACGAAATTCCACCCTTGAGTTCAAACTGCATCGTCTTAGATTTATTGAGTTAATAAGACATGGAGCCATCAGACGTAGGGAGATATTGGAATATGCCCGCAAACTTGCACCATTTGCTAACATGCACATGAAAGGTATTTAATTGCAACCAAATATTAATTACGAGAGCTGCTATAGCATAGTAGTTAGTGCATTTGCTTAATAGATGTGAAGTCCCAGGATCAAATTCCACAGTCGGATTTTTCTTATTGTAATGGCTCTCAGGTCGACCCAGATTCAATTAGGTTTCAGAGAAACAATTGGAAGTAAAGGCAGCCACTGTAATGTTGATTTCATCACTCATCATGTGCCGTTTGTCAAAGAAAAATTATGGACCTAACACTGTATTCCCCAATATACTACACTGTATGAAAATATGTTCTTTAATTTAGTTTATTTATACAAGGATAACACAAAGACTGTCTGAGGATACCAACAATGATGTGAGAGCAGTTTACAAGAGTATTCTATCATGTAACTAAAATAAATTTAGTGGGAGTAAATCACGTTTCACCCTTTCATTTTTACTTAAATTGAATCAAGGGATCACCACTTCAGTTAGATATTTTGCAGGAAGCCTGTACCAAAGCATATATTTGCTCTTACACTAGTGGTTTCTCTAGTAGTTTGTTGAAAATAATGGAAAAGATGTGAACTGTCTTCTTGGTCATGGTAGGAAACAAAAAGATCTGTTGCAAAACATACTGGATTCAAAAATTCAAGTAAAGAGAATAGGGGATGTCCACAGACCGCCTTCAATGCACAGTGATGCAAAGATATTGAAGTTATGACTTATGTGAACCTAAAGAGATCAGCAGAAGACAGTGAAGAAGAAATGCTCAGCTTGCCAAACTAGTTCTCAGACCAGTCACCACTTAGCATAATAATGATGACAGGGTACAACAAAGAGTCATGCTCAGACAATTTTATCACTAGTCGTTGAACTAACCTGATATTGATGACATGGTACAACAAAGAGCCATGCTCAGACAATTTTATCACTAGTCGTTGAACTAACCTGATATTGATTACATGGTACAACAAAGAGCCATGCTCAGACAATTTTATCACTATTCGTTGAACTAACCTGATATTGATTACATGGTACAACAAAGAGCCATGCTCAGACAATTTTATCACTAGTCGTTGAACTAACCTGATATTGATGGCGAAGGTTACACGAACTAATGAATGAGCTGGTACAACAAAGTCATGCTCAGACAATTTTATCACTAGTCGTTGAACTAACCTGATATTGATGGCAGGGTACAACAAAGAGCCATGCTCAGACAATTTTATCACTAGTCGTTGAACTAACCTGATATTGATGGCAGGGTACAACAAAGAGCCATGCTCAGACAATTTTATCACTAGTCGTTGAACTAACCTGATATTGATGACATGGTACAACAAAGAGCCATGCTCAGACAATTTTATCACTAGTCGTTGAACTAACCTGATATTGATGGCAGGTTACAACAAAGAGCCATGCTCAGACAATTTTATCACTAGTCGTTGAACTAACCTGATATTGATGACAGAGTACAACAAAGAGACATGCTCAGACAATTTTATCACTAGTCGTTGAACTAACCTGATATTGATGACAGGTTACAACAAGAGATATATCTCAGACTAATTTTATAACAGACCTGATGACTTAACAAACTGATCAAGGTTGATGACGGAGTTAAACTGACGTGCTGCTCAGTCTGAATTTTATACTAGTCAAATTACTAACCTGTTTTGACAGGTTACAACAAAGAGACATGCTCAGACAATTTTATCACTAGTCGTTGAACTAACCTGATATTGATGACAGGTTACAGTGTAGAGACATGCTCAGACAATTTTATCACTAGTCGTTGAACTAACCTGATATTGATGACAGGTTACAACAAAGAGACATGCTCAGACAATTTTATCACTAGTCGTTGAACTAACCTGATATTGATGACAGAGTACAACAAAGAGACATGCTCAGACAATTTTATCACTAGTCGTTGAACTAACCTGATATTGATGGCAGGTTACAACAAAGAGACATGCTCAGACAATTTTATCACTAGTCGTTGAACTAACCTGATATTGATGGCAGGGTACAACAAAGAGCCATGCTCAGACAATTTTATCACTAGTCGTTGAACTAATCTGATATTGATGGCAGAGTACAACAAAGAGACATGCTCAGACAATTTTATCACTAGTCGTTGAACTAACCTGATATTGATGACATGGTACAACAAAGAGACATGCTCAGACAATTTTATCACTAGTCGTTGAACTAATCTGATATTGATGGCAGAGTACAACAAAGAGACATGCTCAGACAATTTTATCACTAGTCGTTGAACTAACCTGATATTGATGACATGGTACAACAAAGAGACATGCTCAGACAATTTTATCACTAGTCGTTGAACTAATCTGATATTGACAAACAGAGATATATTTCTATGACTATATTGGTTAATGAAACAGACCTCAGATGACTTTAGACAAACTCGGCAAAAATCAAAGGGTATGTATGAGGATGTTCACTGACCGTGCTTTTACTTTTCAGTTTTTTCTGATATTTACATATACATAGTCAAATTCATTTCTGTGACCTGTTTTGTATTACATGTTTCTAACAAGATAATAATTCCTACTGTGATATAGATGTGCAACTGCTAATGGGATCCCTGCTATATCTGAGGCAAGGTATTGAAAGTTCAGCATACTCTTTCCTTCTTGAAGATTCAAGCTGGATAGAAATATGTGACCTCTTCACTCGGGATGCTTGCTCTGTTCTTGGTCTTTCTGTTGAAAGTCCTTTAAGTGTTGGGTATGTACAAAGTTATGATATACATATATAGAACAAGAAATAAAACAGCTGTTTTATTGATTTACTGATTCGCAAAAGTGCAAGCGACTATCTCCTAAACAAGTGGTGGGGATCGTTCACCTATAACACTTTTTTAAGAAAAGTAGTGTCAGTGCTTCAAGCACAGCTTTCTTCCGCTTGAATGACCATTATCACAAAAAGATGACATATACATGGTTGTACTAGAGGGAGTCAAACTAAGGTGATGAACCTGCTGCCTTGCAGGTCGGCTGAGGAAAAGTCAAAGGCTGACGGAGAGCGAACCCAGTAAGCGCTGGCTGAAATCGGACACATCACCGAAGGATAAGCACTAGAGCTCTAAATGGCGCTGAAGATATGACGTATCACACCCGTTCTTGTTGTAGGCTGTTTATATATCACAATAAGAATGATCAAATTGGCCAAAAAGAACGATCGACAAGAAAAAGAAGAAACTAAGGTGATGTATATCTCAAACAGATTATGGTGGTCCTGTACCTGGAACATTCTCTGAGACAAAACAGCTCAGTAGTTGTGCTGCTGTGACAATGACAAATGATTACTAGTATAGTTGCAAGAGACCCCTGTAAGTATGGGGCTTCATCTCTCGGGACCCTACATTCTGCAAAGAGCTGAAGTTTTCTGGGCATGAAAGAAAGCATTAGAAACCACTTCCTTAAAAATAAGAGAGGACAAAGAGTGAAAATTAATACTTCTTTGGTGTTTGGAACAGTAATACATTTTTTAGCAAAGTAGAAATTTATAAGATTGTGTATTATGGACAGAACTTAAGTATGTCCTAAAACAATTGATGTATTTTTACAAATCTAACAGAATTAATGCAGGCTGCAAAGCTTTGCCACCTTTGTTGTCTATCAGGCAAGTCATGCAATCAAGGCAGGTAGCAGGCGTCTGGAGTAGTAAGGAAGAACTTCCAGTAAGTGTAGACTTCTATACAGATTAGATAGAAATTTAAAAATTTGTGATTAGCTTATTTTTTTGTCATTCCAAGTTGTATAGTTCTAAAATTAAATTATGAATTTTTTAATTCCAATATTATAATAAAAAAACAAAAACAACTAGTTACTCCCTGTAATACCGCTTTTTAGGGCAGTGTAGGACAGGAGGAACATGAGCCTGAGGAATTTAATGACTGCATGGCTAGTGCAGTCGTAAAACTGTTCAGGTTAGGATTTTTATTTTATTCCCCGACAAAAAATCCTTGGCCTTACCGTAGTTGAACACGGGTCTCCGCATTGAGCTGCACTCTAATCTATTCGGCCTGACTCTCCATTGTTGTAATAATCTAAAGATATGCCAGTGAGAGTTGGGAAATGACTATAGAGATATAGAAAATAAGTTGAATGCATTTAAAAATAGATGTCTGTGAAAACTAATGAACATAAAATGGAACGAATTCAAGAGAAGGGATGAAATCAGAGAAATATCTGGTCAACCACTAGTCTTCTTCTTCTTTGCGTTCGTTCTTACGACCAATTTTAACCACTCTTTGTGATATGTTTGATCTTTGCCAAGAACGTATATACGTTGCACATTGGTTTGGTAGGCCCCTAAACGCATAGACTTCTACACATTTAGGACACATGCATCCGATTTCAGCCAAACCTCCTTAGTCGCCTCTTACGACATGCATGGCAGGTAACAGTGGTTCTATTCTTTACACCCCAAATTTGGGCCCTGGTAACCACTCAGGTGAAACCACTAGTAACAACTGTTATAAGAAAGAGAAAATGGAGATATGTTGGACATACTCTGAGAAGAGATGATCACAGAATCACAAAGCAGGCATTGAAGTGAGAGGCCAGAGGTTGAAGAAAGAAAGGAGACCCTAGGGAAACATGAGTCAGTGCCCCTCGATAAGCAGGTCTTCTAGGATGTCTTAGTTTTTTTCTTGTTTCTAAAAATAGTAAATAATTTTCTTGGTAGTCTAATTGTGTTATTTTCTAAAAAATGTGCTATACAAAAATAGTTTGTCTTCCAGACAAAAGTTATGAATTTTTATATTTTAATGTTTTCTTCTTAGGTTGAAATCGACTTAGGACAAAATTACAGGTTTCACTCTGTCTTTGCATGTCCTATCCTGCGACAACAAAGCACAGAACAGAACCCTCCCATGAGGCTTATTTGTGGCCATGTAATCTCTAAAGATGCCATGCACAAGCTTGTAGTTGGAAATAGTAACAGGTGCAGTATTAATAATTGTGTGAGATAAAGAAAAGTATTGTTTTCAAATTGCATTCATACTTCTTAAGATATACATTTTACATCTATGGTAGAAAAACATGGACACAGAATTAGCATCTAGAGAAGAAGATTGCAGTCTTTGAGATGTGTATTTATAGAAGAATTTCTCCTATTTCATAGACACAGAAACTTAAAAATGATTTAGTTCTGAACAAGTTTGGAATGAAGACAAAATTGCAGTCTTTGAGATGTGAATTTATAGAAGAATTTGTCCTATTTCATAGATGCAAAAACATAAAAATGAAATAGTCTTGAACAAATTTCGGAATGAAGACAAAATTGTTTTAGGAGATCAAACAGAAAAATCAATTATTTTGGACTCATAAAGAAACATGACACTGCTGAAAACTAAACTGGAGGAAATGGTTGAAATAAACAGACAAGAGAAAGATAGCAATACAATTTGAAGTGGAACATTTAGAGATGGAACAAAGAAAAGTTTGACAGAATACACCACCATGACAAGGGACAAGAAGTTTTTAAGATTCATTGCAGTAAATTTTCAGTCAACCTTCAATGTTGAAATGGCTACTTCTTCTTCTTCTTTGCGTTTGTTCTTTACGACCAATTTTAATCACTCTTTCTGATATGTTTGATCTTTGCCAAGAACGTGAATACGTTACACATTGGTTTGGTAGGCCCCTAAATGGATAGACATCTACCGTTTAGGACACGTGCATCCGATTTCACCCAAACCTTCTTAGGTTTGGCACGTAACAGTGGTTCTATTCTTTACACCCCAAATTTGGGCCCTGTAACCACTCGGGCAAAATGGCTGCTAAGAAATCAGTTAGATATAATTATAAGCTCAACTTTAAGTATTGGTAATAATTGCTAGAATTCATACACACATGTCAACTCAGGCAAGTATTTGCCATAAATGATTATGGGTATACCGTATCATCTGAATTATTTGTCATGTTGTAGGTATGCCTGTTTGCATCTAGTATATATACTTTACCGTCTCTAGTATTTGTCATTTTGTATTAATCATCTCAGTATTTGTCAGGTTGAGTATATCATCTCTAGTATTTGTCAGGTTGAGTATATCATCTCTAGTATTTGTCAGGTTGAGTATATCATCTCTAGTATTTGTCATGTTGAGTATATCATCTCTAGTATTTGTCAGGTTGAGTATATTATCTCTAGTATTTGTCAGGTTGAGTATATATCTCAGTATTGTCAGGTTGAGTATATCATCTCTAGTATTTGTTGTGTTGAGTATATCATCTCTAGTATTTGACGTGTTGAGTATATCATCTCTAGTATTTGTCGTGTTGAGTATATCATCTCTAGTATTTGACATGCTGAGTATATCATCTCTAGTATTTGTCATGTTGTGTATATCATCTCTAGTATTTGACATGTTGAGTATATCATCTCTAGTATTTGACATGCTGGGATATCATCTCTAGTATTTGACATGTTGAGTATATCATCTCTAGTATTTGACATGTTGTATATATCATCTCTAATGTTTGTCATGTTGTAGATACACTTTATCATCTCTAGTATTTGTCATGTTGTTTATTATCTCCAACATTAGTCTGATCTACTGAAGATGGAGTGTGTCAGGTACATTGCATTAAAGGCATAAATCACAACACACACAAATACAGAACTATGGACATGAAGCAGTGTGATCTATGATTATGATATTGTTCCTATGACAACCAATAGAAGTAAAGTGGAGAATTTGTCCATGTGACCAGGTTAATGATCTAGCATAACCAGTGACCTAAATATGGAAGAATATCAACTAATATCACAATTTAGTGCTATAATTGATCTGTATGAAAAGTTTGTGATTTAAAATGTGATTTTTTTTCAAACATCTATTTTGATTATATCACCAGATTCAAATGCCCATATTGTCCAGTGGAGATGATGACATCAAACACAAGACAGATCTACTTTTGACACTGAAGATATGACAGTCTGAGAAAGACAGTTTAACTTTTCAAGATTGTAGTCAATTTTTATTGTCCATCGAGGACTAGACATGTGAAGCTGGTGATTGCTGATGTTCTAATACTAAAAGTGTACGTTTACAAAAGTAGATATTCTAATGTTATATGAGATACTTAAAGTTAAAAATAGTATTGTCTGAAACCAATAAGATGGCGAAATACAAGATCATAATGAATAAATGGTGCTTTTAAAATAATTATTGAAATTTTAAACAAGTCCTTTGTTACACCAGTAAGAAAAAATAAATGTATATGGTTATTAATTATTAGTGGTACATTAATTAATTTGATGTTTCCCATTTAAGAAATATGGAAGTATCAGGCAAAAGTATTTACGCTTACAGTTGTTGAGGACACAGAAAATACAATCAGTTAAAGTTCCTTAGACAGAATGCAAGAAAATGGAGAGAGAGTGGAGAGATCTGGAAAAGATAGCCTTGGATAGACGGGCTTGGAAGGTCTTGGTTGCAGACCTATGTCTCCCTAGGGACGAAGGGTAAAGAAGAAAAATGTTCCTTAGCTTCTTGAGGACTGTGTAGCGAAATGCTGTTTTGTCAGTTGTTCAGGAATTAATGAAATATCTCAATGGGGCAGCAAAATTAATAGTTTTTGTTCACTCATTAATTATTTATTGTAATTCCTCTTTGTGACATACATAAATATTTTTGTTCAATTAGATTTAGTAGAACCCACTCCAGTAGCCATCTTTAAATTAATTAAACTAACATTACCACAATTAAATCGTAATCAAGTGTTTGCAGTGATAAAATATATGTGACAAGTAATTAATTCTGTTCACTGGTTTATACAACTTTGTAATTACTATTTGAAATTTTTGTTAAGAACATGATTCAATGTTTGTTATTTGTGTTCATAAAAGCAGAACTTGTAAAAGCTGGTTCTGTGTGCATAACGCAATCAAGAGAACATAAGTATTACTTAAAAGTCATCTTCTCCAGGGACATTTGACAACACTAATGAAAATAACTAATTAGAAACAACTAAAAGAAATGCCCAAAAAGAATAATTACTAAGTAGCAAAGAGTTCTATTTTCCCTTTGTGGTTTCTGAGGTAGGGAAGAATAGCACCACAGTTACCTCTCAGTGCATGTTGTCAAATGGGACAAAGAAAGACTGAAATTGGTGGATTCACAGTTGGATTCTTCAAGGTGTTTCTTGTAACATTTCCTCAATGTCCTAGTCAGTATTAATTGTGTCATTAGTTAATCAGTATTAGTTGTGTCATTACTGTGGTAATATGTAGTCATATATACACTGTTGGGAGTCAATGCATCACAATTGTTTGTCTGTTAGAGTCAATCACCAAGCATATCATGGCTCAAATCTCAGTACAGTACATTCTACAGTCAACCCAAAATAAAAAAGGGCAGACATTTTCAGAGTTAAGAAAAATGTGAAATTAACTCCGGAGCTACTGTACAAGGTCTTTGTCACTACAGTGGAGCTTCTGGCCGAATAGATTAGAGCACGGCTCCCATGCAGGAGACCCGGGTTCAATCCACAGTAAGGCCAAGTTTGTTTTTTCTGTCTGTGGAATAAAGAAAATCCAACCTGAACAGTTCCACGGTGACTGTGCTAGCCATGCGGCCATTAAATTCCACAGGTACATGTCCCCCTGTTCTACACGCCCTAAAAACAGTATTACAGGCAGTAACAGCTGTTTTTTTAATTTACTTCCAGCAAGCTGAAGAAGCTTAGCACATATTTATAGGGTCTAACGGAAGACACACTGAGCAGTTACCTTATTTCTTCTTCTGAACGCTCCACATCGACCACTTGTCAACCACTCTGTGTGATTTATATGTGATCTGCGCCTAAGAGCGATTGTACGTTGTGCCAGTTATGCGCCTACAAGTAGGCCAGCACATCCTATATCTGCACTGCTTTTTATTTACTAAGGTAGCATCCCTAGGGCCTACATCAGTCGTCTCTTACGACATGCATTGTAGGTTGCAGTGGTACTATTCTTGCTTCCCTTGCGGGCATCGGCACCACACAGGCGATATGTTAATATAACAATCATAATAATATAAAATATCCTTATAAAAACATATTATATACAGTCTGAAATTCAGCATATTTCCTCTCTAACTCTTCACGCATTTCCGGCCACTTTTTAGGGTCGGTAGAAATAGGGTCTATCTAGACAGTCTGTAACCTGCTGCCTTGCAGGTTGTGGCTGGGGACAGTCAAAGGCTGACAGAGAGCAAACCCAGTTAACGCTGGTTGAAATCGGACACTTCACCAAAGGACAAGCGCTAGAGCTCCAAATGGTAATGAATGGTGTGACATCTTCTCCTTCTTTACGGCCAATTTTAATCGCTCTTTGTGATATGTTTGATCTTTGCCAAGAACGTGTATACGTTGCACATTGGTTCGGTAGGCCCTAAACGCATAGACTTCTACACATTTAGGACACGTGCATTAGATTTCAGCCAAACCTCCTTTGTCTCCTCTTACGACATGCATGGCAGGCAACAGTGGTTCTATTCTTTACACCCCAAGTTTGGGCCCGGTAACCACTCGGGCGAGTTACCTTATGTGATCGTGAGAGAGAACAGTTACGTTACTGAAATTTATTATTCCAGTCTGTAGAATTGATTACTTTTGTTCAGTTCTTAATGAGTAATATTATAATCATGCTGGCTGCTTTTACTTCTAAGTGTTTCTCTGGTACTCAATTTAGGCTGGGTCGACTTGAAAGCCATTATGGTCACAAAAAAAGTTCCACTCTCACTGTAAAATTGAACCCTGTACTTTGTGTCTATGAAGCAAATGCGCTAACCACTACGCTATCACAGCTCTTATTTCGTTCTTAACGAGCTATATAAAGATGGCACATATTCTGGCGTGTAGATATTCATTACTTTTTAATTAGTTCTTAAGGAATGATAAAAGGGCTCAACGAATGCTATAGTTTTCTAAAACATGTGTGCAAAATATTTGTATGGTCATGTTGTTGACCAAAGATAGGCTCACATCTAGAACACAGCTATTTTTGAAAATTTATGATTACTGTTTGTATTTGAGAAGTGAGTTTTTTTATAAACAACTTTAAATAAATGGTCATGAAGACTGTTGATAATGATCATATAACCCTGGAGCTCAAACAAGCAATGTAGATTCTTTTTTGTTTCTGAAGAGTTTATAAATACAATATTATAATATTCAATGTCTGATGGAGAAGACTGAGCAACTAGAGGCTGGCTCAGACTGGTTCTAGTCACCAGTAACCAAATAAAACATAGGTTTGTACATGTTTCTTGAGTTGCCTGTCACATGATCTTTATTTACTTGTTGGATATATGATTGATATTTTAATGTTATATTCAAGTATATTTGAGATACATTTTTGTTTACTTTTACTTTTTTGGTGTGATGGTTAACTATATTTTCTTCATCAAAAATATTTATATCCTAATTTAAATACTTGGCATTAGTCAGCTTTTACGCCCTGCCCTATAACCAATCAGATCTGACACCATGCAACAGCATAACTCAGTAGATGGGGTACTATAATGTAGGGCATTAATGAAATACTCATGTTCATAAAATCTCAACAGTATCCCATCTGTAAAAATGTGTGTCTCATTGGACAATATGTCATCAGATTGTGTGGAAGTATTATCTGGGGTTGGGTTAGGGCTAACAGTGCAAATCTATAAAAATGATATTTGTTACAGAAACTGCAATAAATTGTTGGCATAGTGACATAGTGTAATGAACAATTTCAATATGCTGTTTCAATTAATCAATAATGTGCCATCTCCACATCGCAGGCTAGTTGTAATGGTTCTCCAATAGGTTATATTCTTTGTCCTGATGGTATACTCTGCCAGACTTTTGTTTATTCACCTCTTGATGTTTCCCTCCCAATTATATCCTTGTTTTTCCCTTGCTCTCCCAACTTTTATCTTCCCTACCAAAATTGTTTCAACAGGGTGTCGCTGTCTCTGAATGTGACCAAAATATCTAATTTGTCTAATTTATCTTTACTTGCACAATTTTTCTTTTTTCACTCCTACTTGTTGAAGTACTTGTTTATTAGTTTTCTTTTCATGACAGTCGCCATATTCTTCTGTATATCCAGGTTTCTTCTCTCCATTCATTTCTTCTATGCATCTGTTTGTTCATTGGTCACGTTTCTGCTCTATTGGCACTTAACAAGTTTTATTTTTGGTATTTGTTATTGGTTGGATTTTTTCCACCCGTGTGATGTCGGGGCCCGCAAAGGAAGCAAAGAATAGTACCACTGTGACCTCCAAGGCATGTCATAAGAGGCAACTGAGTAGGGCCTAGGAAGCTACCTAGTAAGTAAAAAGCGCAGCAGAAATCAGATGTGCGGGCCTACTTGTAGGCGCATAACTGGCACAACATACAATCACTCTTAGGCTCAGATCGCATTTAAAATTACACAGAGTGGTTAACAAGTAGTTAATATGGAGCATTCAAAGAAGAAGAAGGTTGGATGTTAATATATGTTTAATATTGTTAAATGTGTTCTTAGCTATTCCTATTCCATTCTGAACTGCCTTTTCACATCTGCTGTTTTCTACTATTATATGTCGAAGACATACATAACTTTATACATGTTCTAGTCTTTCTCCATTTACCATTATGTTCCCAACACCTTTTGCCTCTTGTTTTGCTTATTCTATCTATTCTCTAATCCTGTTTTGTCTTTCAGCGTCAGGTCGAAAAAGGAGACACCTGGAGCTAGCCTCTCTATGCACCTTGTCTTTCTCTTCTCCAATCCTGATTTTCCTCACAGCTTCAGGGTAAGGAGAGATTTCTAGCACTGGCTTTTGTGTGTGCTTCATAGATAGTGTCTTTCATCACTTTGTGTTCTCTGAGGTCCACCTTTTGCATGGCCAGCCTTTTGCTTTGTATCCACTGTATCAGAGTAACATTGTTCTCTGTGCGCACTGCCTGCTGTTAATCTGCTTATGCTAAACCATTTAATTTGTTGCTTCATAATAAAGTCAGTACTGATGTTGTATCCACTTTTTCCTGATGTTTTCATTTCTAAACCGGTCTTTCTTGTTACTCCCAGCATTCTGCATAGACTCTTCTCTCTGTCATTTAATGTCAGCGTCCAGGTTTGGCACTGATAGCATAATGTTAGGAGAAATATTGTGTTGAACAATGCTCTTTTTGTGTTCATGGTTAGGGCTCACAGGTTTTGTTCATAGTTTTTGCTCATTATCATTGTTTTTGTTTTATCAATAACCAGGCCATATATTTTACTTCTGTTGCTTACTTGTTCTAATAGTTCTTGCAGTTTTTGAATATTGTCTTTTTCATTAGGATTGCTAAGTTGAAAAATGAATATAAATGTTAGTGCTAATTTGACTATATTCTAATTGGGACTGAAAGAAATAATAGAGAAAAGAGGATTGTATATACTTTTATATAATGTTTGTATTGTGAATTATTTTTATGACTGGTAATGTGTCAATATTACCTGAGAAACAAATGGCACTAAGTGTGCATCTGAGAAGTCATCAATCTGTATATATATTAGCTGTTTTATAACATTAAGATGTGTGTTATTGCAGCTGTTGTGATTTTTAAATGCTGATGTTGCAGTTAATACACCATCTTAACCCAAAAAAATGCATTGAAATATATAACAAAATAAACACATGCATTTCATGCCATTTTGTTGTTGTATGAAGTGATGAATATTTTATTAATGTTACTACTAATTTTGTAGATTTCTTTTAACCTTAGTTTGTTTTATTTTGAATGATGTATCTAGTGTGTCTTGATACTTACAATACATCCAAGTCATTATTATTTGTTTTAAATATTATATTTCATCATTCCACATTTTTAATTAGTTTGATACTAATTGCAAAACTGGAAGTAGGCATTTATTAACATCAATTACATTTTGTTGATGAAAATGAAAATCGTGGCATATCCCAAAGGACGTAGCCATCAACCACAGTAAACGAGTCGTTGATTTTCTAGGCACCACTTATACGTTCAGTAGTTTGCCATTGCTTTCTGAAGGTGAGGTCAATTTTTACCTTTTTGTAAAAATCCCACAGAAACAAATTTGCTTCCAAACTTGCCCACCATGGGGTTTGAACCAGGTACGCTTGGGTCTGTGATCGAGCTCACTACCGCTTGAGCTACAGACACTGTATTTTGTTGATAGCATTGATATAACAGATAACCATTTTAACCAGTTGCTGGTTCTTTAATTGATTTTAGCCATTTCATTTGATCCTGCGAGCTTTTTGAGCAGGTTGAAGATCAGTTAAGCTATCCGTCTCTCGATCATTAGTATGCTGGTTCAAATCACAGGTCGGGGTATTTTTTCTGTTGAATGCAAAATAATAAAAATGCAACCTGAATGCTACATGGTGACATTCGGGACATGGTGACATGTCACTTTTTAATTTTCAGCTTCAGATAGCTTCTAATTACTCCTGTCTGGTATAACACTACAATTAAAAAAATACATTGTTCGACACAATCTTTCTTGCAATATTATGCTATCAGTGCCAAACTTGAATGCTGACATCAAACGATAGAAGAAAACTATTCATGACAGAAATTAAGTGTTTACGCAGAATTCTGGGTGTATCAAGAAGAGACCAGTTTAGAAATGAATACATCTAGAAAAAAATGGGTACAACATCAGTACTGAACTTCATCAAGAAACAACAAATTAATTGTTTCTGCCACATAAGCAGATTACCAACAGACAGTGCGCCTCAAAGAGCAATACTACTCCGATACAGGGGATAGAAAGCAAAAGGCAGCCCACGTAAAAGGTGGACCTAAGAAATAACAGAGAAAGTGAAAACACTTTATGAAGCGCGCACAAAATCCTGTCCTATAAATCTTTTCTTATCCTGACACTGTGAGGTAAAACAGGATTTTAAAAAATGAAACGGATCAAAAGTTTTGAGCAAAAGAAATTGAAAATTTTCTTCTTCTGCGTTCTCACTAGATTGGGATTTTGGGTTCTCTAATAAAGGCAGCCTTCTGCCTCAGATTAATAGCCACGCCATACAGTTTGTCTTGGATGCTAGTGTAAGTGGGCCACCTCTTTCTTCTCAAGTCTGCATACTAGGGGCAGTTCTGTAGGATATAATTCCTATGATTTCTGCTTTCCCATTTGTGCCAACCTCTTCCCGCAGTAAGTTTTGGCCACCCTCTTAATGGTAGGTCTGACATTCTTACTGCGTGGCTAAATCTCCGAGGCAGATTGGCAACCGTAGAATCCATTATCCCATTTCTCATTGTGAGGGGTCGTTGCACCATGTTATGCACCTTATGACCTGCTGCATCCGTTTTCTGCAAGCATTTGTTTCGGGTTAGCATTCCCTAGTAGACACGTGCATCCGATTTCAGCCAAACCTCCTTAGTGCCTCTTACGACATGCGTGCCAGGTAACAGTGGTTCTATTCTTTACATCCCAAATTTGGGCCCGGTAACCACTCAGGCGAAATTGAAAGTTTAGAAAAGTGTTATCAATTATAAAACACTTCACAACTGAAAAGCTCAAATAAGCTGCTGACAATTGTTGTATTACAAAAATAATGTCTTTTCTACTGAGAAACAACAATTTAATTATAGGATAGACTAGTAAAACTAAATACTAACAGAAGTGTACAAATTAAGGTATGATGTGGAATTGTTCTATAAAGTACAGTAACAAGACAAAGTTAATGTTAATTTTGTTTGCTGATTTATCAACATTAATATTTTTTGTGTTTCGGTATTTATATCTGAATGATCAACGAATATCAAAGCAGGCATTGAAGTGGGATGCAAAGGGTTCAAGAAAGAGAGGTCGACCTAGAGAGACCCTGAAACGAACTTTGCTGAGAGAGGCAAGAAATATCGGTCTCAGTTCCATGGAGGAGATTGAGCGAGTTGCCCAGGATAGAGCGGTATGGAGAAATTACTTGCAGGCCCTATATAACGTATAACGGTACGAGAGGAATTATTATTATTTATATCTGACATTTTCATGGTCACCAAGATTGTGGTGGTTATTGGTTATTGGTTATTGGTTACTAAACTGACGGCATTGCACTCCGGGCAAACCCATAGGTGCTCAGTCTCCCAACAGATATCGAAGAGTATGCATACTGATGGTTCCTGTGGCTCGCTGATTAAACACACCTCTCACTCTGCCTCTCAGGCATCCAGTTCGACTTGAACAAAGGGTAATTCCAAACTGCTTAAATCGCTTGATCGATTCAACATCGATTTTAGTGTCCTCATCCAACAGAGAGTCTCGAAGAGACCGAAGAATATCCCCTTATCCATCTTCAACTCCCCAACAATCGATGCTGTTGATGCAAGCCTGTCCGCTCTCTCATTACCGTAAACACCCGCATGCCCAGGACAGTATATCCACGTAAGCCGCTGGAGGTTAGAAACTTCTATAGACGACATCCACTCATACTCAAACCTGCCCTTCTGGATCTTGTGAAGCATCGACTGAGAGTCAGATACAACAACTGCCCCAGTAAATGAAGTCCCAGAAATCCAATGGAGGGCACTAGTGGTGAAAAGGGCAACTGTTAGCTCCATTTTTTTGTCAACAGTTATCAAAAAATGAGCTGCAATAGATTGGATTTTGTTTCATTGCAACATACTTGTCACTGATGATGTTGACAAATTTGCAAAGGAGTGGTCAGGACTACAACTTGATATCAGCATAAACTATGAAGAGGCAAAGAGATTTGTCACAAGAAAAGGAACACCGAAAAATGAAAATACAGACCTTTATGGCCACCATATACCACCAACATCAGAAAAAAGCAAGTCATAATATCAGACACAGCACAGACCTCAGCAGACTGAGACATCATCATTTCAACAAGCTAAAGATAAGAACTTCTGATGAATGTGACACTGACAGAACGGCCGGGAAAATATTTCACAAAGTTGTCCAGTGTATGAAGAGCAGAGAACGATCATATGATCATCATCTGTGTCATTGCATGACAAACTCTTTAGGGATCTCAACATCCTGCAGCAGACTACTGCTTTTTTAACTCGTTGAAGTCGTTATCCTCGAATGAACGAAGAACAGCACATGAATGTCTCATATTACCGTAGTTTACAAATTGTTTTCATGGTCTCCATTTCATCTAAATGGTCCCCTTAAATTTATTTGATGCTTTTTATGTGCTTGACTGTAGAAGATATATTGGATTTTCTCTCCGTGAAATCTTCAAGATGGCATATATAAACATATCATGATGAATGTAAAATTATAGTAAAGTCATAAGACATTGACTAATGGAATATCAATCAGTATTCTAGACTCCATTTGTTTTTCATTATATGTGAGTACAGTTTCATATTTATTCAATAGTTATTTTAAAAAGATGTTGCTTCCAGTTGTAATTAGTATGACTGCGCTGTCCGATGCGGTGACCGTGGGTGTCATAGTGCTCTATTTTTTACTCTGCTGTCTGTAACGTTAATCAGATTTCTCAAGAAATACTATTTCTCTATTTTTTATATCATTCCCATGAACTCTATTTTCCTGCCTTTTAAATCTTATTTTCTTTTGTAACCATTCTACTCAACCACACACATTGTTTTTTTCTCTGATGAAAGGGTCTGCATCTCAGCTATATTAACAATACTATGGTTAGTATTAATAATAGTTTTGCAATCATCACATGAGCCCACCTCCACAGACATCAATCAGATGCGCCAATATATAAAACGTTGGATAGCACTGATGTATGATCTATTTTGTTAGAATACACTGTGACAACAGGAACAATTGCTGGGAAGAGAGTTTGGAGATGACAAAGAAAGAGGATACTGCCAGCGTTGGACATCACTGATGTATGATATATTTCGTTAGAACACTGACAATGGGAACAATTGTTGGGAAGAGAGTTTGGAGATGACAAAGAAAGAGAATACTGCCAGCGTTGGACAGCACTGTTGTATGATATACGAGGCGCATTGAAAAGTAATGCCTCCAAGTCCATAACTTTGTTAATATACATAATTTACAAATGAAACATACATTTTCAGAAAGCTTGAGATGTCCACTACACAATAAAGTCATTATTTTTGACATAGTCACCTCCACGTTCCACACACACACGCCAACGTCGAACTAGTTGTTGCATCCCGTCGAAGAAAAATCTGATGATTTTTCACGAAGCCAGGTACGCACATCTGCTGCCACATCCTCGTCAGAAGCATATCTGTTTCCCTTGAGATGTTCCTTGAGCTTTGGGAACAGGAAAAAGTCACAAGGTGCCAAATCGGGGCTATATGGTGGGTGCGCTAAAATGTCGTCAAAATTGAAACGCTCTAATGCTGCCGCTGTTTGTCTACTGGTGTGTGGACGAGCATTGTCATGTTGAAGGACTGCGTGTTTTCCAGGACGAACACTTAGCAGTCTTGCCCGTAGTTTCTTCATCGTTTCCACATACCGATCAGAATTGACAGTATTGCCGCTTCCAAAATTCTGTGTGGATTACGTACGCCTAGCAGTCCCAAAAATGATGCCTGATGTCATCAGATTTTTTCTTCGATGGGATGCAACAACTAGTTCAACGTTGGCGTGTGGAACGTGGAGGTGACTATGTCAAAAATAATGACTCTATTGTGTAGTGGACATCTCAAGCTTTCTGAAAATGTATGTTTCATTTGTAAATTATGTATATTAACAAAGTTATGGACTTGGAGGCATTACTTTTCAATGCACCCTCGTATTTCGTTAGAACACTGTGAAAATGGGAAAAATTGCTGGGAAGAGAGTTTGGAGATGACAAAGAAAGAGGATACTGCCAGCGTTGGACAGCACTGATGTATGATATATTTCGTTAGAACACTGTGACAATGGGAACTTCTTCCTCGTTTGTCCGCTGTTAATTCAAGGGTAAAGTCATGACGATTGGTATTAGCGCTATGACTGATTTTTGCATGGACCTATATTACCCTTTTACATGCATCCCTCAACTATATGGACAGTCTCGCCGACTTCCGAGGTACTTGAAGATTGGATCCTTCAAGGTTGATCATAGCAGGAGACCTGTTGTCCTTGTAACTCTTTACACAATGGGAACAATTGCTGGGAAGAGAGTTTGGGGATGACAAAGAAAGAGGATACTGCCAGCATTGCATGGAATAGAATCAGTAACTGAGTTGATCACCAATGCTCGGGACAGAAAGTTGTGGAGATTCATAAACACCAACGCCAGCAGGCATTACCCCTGATAACGATGATATATTTCATACTTCATTGTTGGATCAATTTAGGGTTTATCAACAAAGCTGTGATTGTGTACATGATTCTTCTTTCTGTTTGAAAAGGTTGTGTGTTAAATGTAGTGCAGTTTACAGCAAGGCTGGGCTGTGTCTTTCAGTCTGACACATTCATTTCTAGCACATCGTTTTTTAGAACCAGGTTTGCCTCCTCTCTGAGATCGATGCTCACTTAGTCAGACTGCAGTATTGCAGCCTGTTACCAGGACTCCCACTTGAAGATGGAGTAGAGTCTTGGTTTGCTGACATGGACCTCAGTCACTTGGTCGCTGTATTACTCAAGCAGGTTTTTCTTAATATACTTTTCTTGCTTACTCTCTGTTAAATTAGTCATTAAATTCACCTCTGAAGTCGGAGAAGGCTCGCCTAAATGGCGAGGGACACTGATGATAGGAAAGCAAGCCTTCACGCACAAATCAGCCAGAGGCACTATACAGAATGTACTGACTACGGCTGAATTCATAGCGGGTGAACGAGAAGAAGAAAGTCATTAAATTTAAATAACTAAAATTATCTTTCTCATCGACTTTACTAATAAAATCAGACAGTTGTTCACGTCCGGTGTTGCCAGGGCTCACAAGGGAGCAAAGAATAGTAACACTGCGACCTACAAGGCATTTTATAAGAGGCGACTGAGGTAGGGGCCTAGGAAGCTACCTAGTCAACAAAAAGTGTCACAGAAATAGGATGTGCTGACCTACTCGTAGGCGCATATCTGGCACAATGTACAATTGCTCTTAGGCTCGGATCACATACAAATCATATAGAGTGGTTAACAAGTGGTCGATATGGAATGTTCGAAGAAGAAGACAGTTGTTCAGAGAACTCAATTCTATTATTGGTCAGCTGTGGTTTGATGACATAGACTCACATAATCTTGGTAACTTGCCTTTGGTCCTGTACCTGATTCTATGAGTGTATTGGGACTACAGTGCTATGTCCCTTTTATCTTTGATCAACAGTACATACCAGATAATATGGTAAACATCATGCCAGCCTCCTTTACTTCTCAGAGCTGTTCTAGTTTACAATTGAAACTGGATCAACCTGAGGGTCGTTTGCAGTAAGAAAAATCCCACAGTGGAAGATTGAATTAAGACCACTCACCTAGGAGGTCAGAGCACTAACCACTGATCTATCACTGCACTCTACAGAGTCTGTAAATACACATGGGCTTCTGGCTCAATTAGGGATTGGCTTCTCTGGTTAGTTTTTTCTTGTAAAATTGTGTGGTGCGTCATATGTAGGAAGACAATCTCAAATAAAAAGTGAGCAAAACCGGATGTGCTGGCCTTCAGATCTGTAGATGTTTAACTGGAACAACAAACTCACGCTCTGAGGTGCAAATCACATACCGACCACAAAGAGCGGTTTAACTAGTGGAGGTATTATATAATATTACATTTGTACAAAGAAGAATGTGACAAAGAAACAAGACTGGATTACTCATTATTATAAGTTTATTCTTATTGACTGAATCAAGCATTGTAATGAAGACTTACTTGTTATAATATAGACCAAGTAAAATCTCATTAAAAAAGGGCAGTAAATATTAGCATACATGGATGACTCGGAATAGTTATACAGTTAGTTAGTTAGTCTTTCCTCTTGGGCCTGTGGGCGGCGCATAGGGCAGAGGTCATAGCTCTCCATGTCTCGCGGTTCGTTGCTATCTGTTTTAGGTCTTTAATGTTTACTAGGCCCATCGTTGAGCCTTCTCTGGTGATGGTTCTACGCAGAGTCTCTCTTGGTCTTCCTCATTTTCTTTTTCCCTCTGGTGTCCATATGAGGGATTGGTAAGGAGTCTTCTCTCATCCATTCTAAGTGTGTGGCCGATGTAGTTCCAGCGGCGTTTTCTTATAAAATTTGATACATTTTCTGGCTTGGTCTCTTGTCTTATTTGTGTATTGGGTCTGAAATCTGACCATTTGAGGTTCAGTATTCTTCTAAGACATTTATTCTCAAAGTTATCTAATTTTCTTTCTAGAGCTTTTGTTGCTTTCCAACTCTCGCATCCATAAGTTAATACTGGAATCACACAAGAGTTAAAGATCTTTAATTTTAAGTGCTTGCTGAGTGAATTAGACTTCCATATATTTGACAATTTGTTAAAAGCACTTGATGCCAATGCGATTCTGTGTGGAATTTCTGGCGCTGTATCCCCGTAGATGACATCATACTCCCTAGGTATGTAAAACTTTTGACTTTTTCAAGAGTGTAGTTTTTAGTTGAATATTTTCTGGACTGCTGGAGTTATACAGTGGCGTCTAGATTTATTTTTGGTGAAGACATAAAGCCTGCTAATTTTTATGTGGTTATAATTCTACAGTATATATTTTAACAGCACCCTGTTTTACCATATATATATATATGTGATTAATCTTACATGTGTGTGTGAAGCATGGACATTTAACAAAAGGCAGTTGAAAAACATATATGTGCTTTTGAATATAAGTGTTACAGAATAGTCCGGCGTATATCATGGACAAAGAGGAAAACAAATAGACCTATCCAGAAATAACTTGAAATCAAAGAAACTGGCTGATGCTACAAATAAGAAAGAGAAAATTGAGATATTTTGGACATATAAAAAGACACAAAGAGCCGGAGAAAATCATAATGGAAGGAGGCATACCGTCAAAGAGGAACACCACGGAAAAGATGGATTCAGGATGTAACTGATGGTTTGAACATGATGGCTGCAGAGGCATCTGGTCTATGAGAGAGAGAAATTCTGAAGGACTGTTGAGGTGGCAAAATTCTGCTCAGGACAAGCTATTTGATGATGAAATCCTACATTGATTTGCATGACAGGGATGCTATTATGGACACCAAAGTTGATAAGGAAAAGTTGAGTGCAGTGTCCAAGTTGCAGATAATACTATGTGAGAAAAGGAAATATCAAGATGCAAACAAATAACAAGTATATCAGAATGTGAAGATCTATTACAACTGCACTTCAATTTTAAGATAGTAACTGTCTGGTAAAATGCCATCTCTTCTTAAAAAAAATTGAAGCTGGAAGGATTGACTTCATTAAATTGGTTTTCCTAAATTACTCGGTCCCTCTTCGTAGAAATTGCACGCCACCTGTCAAGATTATTGCACGCCACCTGTCAAGATTATTGCACGCCACCTGTCAAGATTATTGCACGCCACCTGTCAAGATTATTGCACAAAGTACAACTCCATAGCTCCAATAACAATCCTAGAGATCTCAAGAAGAAAAATGGACGTGAATTGAATGACACTGTCCGGATTCGAACCTATGACTTCATAATGCAAGACTTAATCACTTCACCACAGAGATTCATTTTCCTATCTTATTATTTCAACATAAAATACAGCTTCATTTTTATAAGATAAAACAATAACCCAATACCAACATCTAAATTCTCTACTAAACATGATACATATAGTAATAAGTGCAAAAAATGATGTATACTCAATTAGAAAATGTGAACATGAAAACTAAACAAGATCAGACCACAGTTTTTGCAGGTAGGCAAATGAAAAGATGTTATTGAGTAAGCTAATTGCATTTCCAGGCAAATATTGATTCCTATCTTTCGTTTGCTTGAAATATTTACATTTTCAATACTGTTTCTTGTATAAGCTTCTTTGTCTTTTGTAGCTCACACAGAGGTCTGCACAGTTTTCTTTGCCTCAGTATATCATATTCGAGGCAGTCTTAAAGTGTGTTCTCTGTAGCTTGCCGTGCCTGCCCACATGGCTGAATTATCAATTCTTGAATCCTGTATACATGTGGCTGTAGAGTTGATTGTGTTCTGTTCTG
The DNA here is from genome assembly GCA_020796225.1 of Arion vulgaris. Classification (NCBI taxonomy): domain Eukaryota; kingdom Metazoa; phylum Mollusca; class Gastropoda; order Stylommatophora; family Arionidae; genus Arion; species Arion vulgaris. Next base: position 68,412,467 of record CM036753.1, on the reverse strand, counting down.
AGGCGCTGAATTACACCTCTAAACACATGAATAGTTTAGCTACTTGAAGTCGGAAAGTTTTACTGATCTCAAAATGGCAATAATCAAAATTTGTAATTTTTTTTGCACACCAGAGAGAGTGCATCATAACACAACTAATAGTTGTGAAACTTCACAAACTAAATGCACTATCAGAAACAAAGTAGAAAATGGGTATATAAAAAACACAATAAAATATGTGTATTGTTATGTGCACACTATACCACAGTATAAAGTCAAAATACAAGTATATTACCAACAAAAATATACATTTTGAAATGCATTATTTAAGGAAAGCATTGTGAGATGTGGCAAGGTATATCCCACCACATTGGTCAGCAGTGCAACAACAGAACTATAGACAAAACTAACAACATATGAGTAATACCCAAAGCATTGATGTTATAGTTGCAAGTGCATGTTCTTCAGACAAGACCACAGGATGAGCACATCTGATAACTTCATGGTCAATGTCAGCAAAAATTGTCAGCCCTGTCAAATTGTCAGCTCTCTGTCTCCAGGTATACCTTCAATTTTCACTTATGTAATGGTTTGTTTCATGATCTCTTCCTAGGCTTCATTCTTCAGTTTCTGGAATGTTTATTCTTTTTATCTCTCTCTGCAGGCCCATCTGCCCAGCGTGTTTGTAGCGCGTTGGACTACAGGTGACTAGCCCTCTGTGAGTACGGTTCAATTCCGCGGACTGGCAGAAAAGCCACAGATTCCCAGATTTACGGTGTTCGTGGCACCGAACCGAAGGGTTACGATGTCCATGACACTGGGAAGTAAAGGCGGCCTGTATTACTTTTGACCACATCACCCATCATGTGCCGACGGTCAATGAAAAATCCAGGCCTAACATTGTATTATCCAATATACTCTGAGGTATGAAAAAGCGTTCCTTTCCCTTTTTTTTAACACTTTTACAACAGTAGTATCTGTAACATTATAGCATTTCTTGAGTAGGACAATACAAGCACATACTCACAGTTTGAGCATATGTATCACACACAAATTATAAATTAATTAAGTAAAGGCTTTAAAGATCTTTTTCTTTTAAAATGAGTAATATCTGTAACCATACCTTCTGGAGTTGTTCAATTATTGGATATGGTGCTCCCTGTTTCTTCTAGCACAGTTCTGCATCAATGCCAAACATCAGGCACCAACAAACTAGACCCCAGAAATCTGCTGAGACTAAACCCCTGAAGACTAAGAGTACCCCTGAAGTCGGAGAAGGCCTGCCTGTATGACGAGGAAACCAATAAAACGGTAAGCAGGCTTTCACGCAAAAATCAGTCAGAAGCGCCACACCAGGTTCATGGCTACATCTGAATTCATAGCAGGCGAATGCAGAAGAAGAAGACTAAGAGTAAGGTAACCCTGCAGAAACTTCTAACAGTGCAAGTCCTCTAATAGATGATCGATGCTGTACCAAAGAATTATATTAAAAAAGTAAAGGAACCCTTTCATACCTCGTGGTATATAGGTCAATACAGTGTTAGGCCTGTATTTTCATTGACCGTCGGCACACGATGGGTGATGTGGTCAGCATCACGCCGGCCGCCTTTACTTTCCCAGAGCATGTCTGGTACCCAGTTAAGGCTAGGTCGACCTGAGGGCCGTCGCGGTCGGGAAAATTCCACGCACATTGCGGGAGCTGAACCCAGACCACCAGCCTTGCGAAGCGAGTTGACTAACAACTACGCTACAGTGGCTCTCAAAGAATTATATAGGTGTTTATAAAGACAAATTCTGTTACAGGCTGAACTAGTTAAATGAATGTTCATTTACATTTCAGTTAGGCGGTTCATTGTCTCTTATTCTGTGTTTAAATATGTGGAGCAGAAGGCATTTACTGAGCTATGGTCCAATGTGAAAGAAATATTGGAAGTATGACAAAAAACTTAATGTAATGTGCAATAAATAAATAAATAAAACAAAATGGTAAACAAGTCCACTTATATGAGAATTGATATACAAGTTCACTTATATGAGAATTGATATACGTCCACTTATATGAGAATTGATATACAAGTTAACTTATATGAGAATTGTTATACAAGTTCATTTATATGAGAAATGTTATGCAAGTACTTTATATGAGAATATTGCCTACTTTTAAAAAAACATATGTATAGTTTTCATTCAATACTATCATTAATAGTCTAGGACACATTCAATACTATCATTAATAGCTCGGGACAATGTCTAGATAGCTATTTCCAGTAATACTTATTGTAAGATAAATGCATCATTTAGGATTTGTCACTACATTTTGTCAACATCATATGAAATCTTGTTAACAAAGTCGAGTAATTTATCAAACATGGTGGAATACTTGATTTCGTGTTTGTTATGTATTCATAACTTGTGTCAATCAAACAAATATAAATGTAGTTATTATGGTTGATAGGGGGATATTTTAGAACAAGGAGTAATGGTTGCCTGCTTTAAATGCTACCACAAAGTGTGCAGGTTTTTAGTTAACCTTCAAAGGGGAAGTAATAAATCTTGCTGTGTTTGGAACCTGCATTCGGATAGACAAGTGCTTTAAGGAGGTGGTGGTGGGTTGGAAAGGGGAAGACCCAGCTAAAACAGTGGTTATCTCTGAAAAAAATTAACAGAAAAAAATGACAAAAATATTGTTATAAAATTTGGCCACATTTTGCAAAAGATATTGCTTTTGATGATAAACAAAGTTTAGTTTATAAATTTAAATTATTGATAAAAAATAATGAATTCTCATGAGGTTATGAAAAAAAACTAAAGGAAAACTCCCGTTGCATCGGGGAGTGAATTTCACTAACATAAGAAGTGCAAAGAACGCAAAACAACAGCATATGATGTACATATCAACCACAATTATCGTGTGAACCACTCAAAAATGTTTAACAGAATGGATTTTGTAAATATGACACTTTCAATATGATCCTTCTAAATAGCAAACATTTCAAACTTAAAACAGTAATATCTCTGCTTATATACCTTTAGAAAAAAGTGGAGGTTCACGCTGTAACGGAAAACCCTTTAGGATAATATGGGCTAGATATGTGATATCTGATAACTCGAGCTTTAAAACTGTAGCAAATATCACAGACTCAATGAGTCATGCATCTGGTTTTTGTTAAAGGAATTTTCAAATGTTATTTCCCTACCTGATAAGAGCTCAGTTGCCCACAGGAAGATATGGCTGATGCTCTCTTTTTTGTCTGCTCTTGATCCAGGAAATGCAACAGCTGTATTTACAGTTGAAAGTCCGTTTTATTATTTTAGGACAATATTTCCATACTAGACTGTTCAATGATTCATTACAAATTGTGTGTGTATCCTTGTAGACATTTTCTCAGTAATTCTGTCTGGGATAGGTCTTTGTATATTGGCTTAACAGCTTCCATGACAGATAGTGGAAGTTTTTTTTTTTGTGGTTAAAGTGATTCACAATGCCATATCTAACAGCTTGTTTGTAGGGACACTAGTCAATGCCGCAAAATATATGAACTGGTTTTTTCATCTGTTGATGTCTTATGGAAAAAGACTGCCCAAACCTATTCTTGTATATTGCGAAGATTATTTTTGTTCAATCGTATGGCATTTCCATAGTATATTTGCAGCTTATTAATGACGCCATTAGTTAGTCTACCCTTACCACCTATGGATGTATCATCAGGTTTTCTCTTTAGAAAGTTTTTAAAGGATTTTTTAGGCGGGTTCTTTTCTGCACATGGCCCACACATTCAATTGTTTCTACCAGGAAATTCTCTCCATAACACTTGTAGTCCATACATCTTTTTTGAAGCTGTTAGCATCTTCATCCCCAAGGATCTTTGTATCCCTGAGATTATAGTTGTCTACTGAGCAAGAACACATATTACAAGCTGCTGCTGCTGCTTCCACTGACCATGAGGATCCATCATGCGTCATAGTGCAAACTTTATCAAGATTTTGTTTCCTGTGTTAAAGTCTGTATGTGTATTTGTTCCAGTACTGACAAGATTTGTAAATATTACTCTTTGTATGAGTATCTATTACCTTTCCTGTTTGTAGACTGATCACAGTTGTGGCACCAACAGTAGATGAATGGCTTCTAGTCATCCAGGTGCCATCACACAATACATCGATGTCACAGAACAAGTGGTCACCTACATCTTCACTTCCATACTCTTGAGCAGCATCACATTTCATACTAATAATTTGTACTCTAATAGCAAAAAGGTGGAGACTGCAGTAAAACTTGGAAATATAAACACGTAAACACAAGTATTACAGTTTACAAAACATAAATATGACGATAAACGACGTTGACAAAGGTTTATCGCAATAACAGAATGCAATTTGAGAACACTACAATGGACGATTACATGTGAAACATAAACCTATCTAAGAAAATCTGGAATAAAATCGAACAACGAATGAGTAGCACAAAACAAGTGGAAGAGAGAAACAATAACAATAGTGATAAATGACACATATAGGAGCAAAACATATAGATACAGCAGAGATAGCATATAGCAGAATGTAGCTGTCGAGTCAAGCCCATGAATGAAATAAAACGTTTCCAGGCATCGCTGCGATCATCGGAGAACATGTCATGTGCACCTGGACATGTCCAACTCTGAATGCCAGTATCGTGAAATGGTAGCACAGATCGCAGCATTGCGAATATCGCGTAGTGTTGGCAATCGGTCACTGAGTCTACGCTCGCAATATAGACTTGTTGCATCGTTTGCAGGTGATGGCATAGATGATAAACGATGCAACAAGTCTATATTGGCGAAACGTCAAGGACTCAGTGACCGATTCTCAACACTTACGCGATATTCGCCATGCTCTGCGACTCCTGTGGCTACCCATTCAACGATACTGGCCATTCAGGGTTGCGATGTCCAGGTCACAGCCATCCGATCATGTTCTCCGATGATCGCAGTCATTCGCCCTGAGAACGTTATTTCATTCTATGGCACTTTGCACTTCTTGACTCAACGCATTACATTCCTATGCTTCTTAGTACTGTCTTATCTGCGCCTGTATCTATATGTGTGTTTGCTCCATATATGTGTCATTTATCCACTATATTGTTTATTGTTTCTTCTTTCCACTTTCGGTTTTTGTCTACTCATTTCGTTGTTCGTTTTATTCCAGATTTCATTAGATAGGTTTATGTTCCCACATGTAATCGTCCATTTGTAGTGTTCTAATTCATTCTTGTTGTATTATTTGCTTGATAAAGCCTTTTGGTCAACGCTGCTGTTTATCGTCACTGTTTATGTATTTTGTAAACTGTAATACTTTGTGTTTACGTGTTTAGCTACTCTAATAGCAGCATCTTCTATTCCTTTCTATATAATATCTTTGCTGCTGTAGGAGGTGGTAAATCCATTATATCACAGAAAGTTTTCAAATCAGTGTGGCTGCAGCCAATGCAGCGCATTGTAAAAACTGCTCATTGATTGATAAAGTTGATCTTTGCATTTCCTACTGAGAGTTGAATACTTGAAGGGAAATGTTTATGTTCATGGCAGTTTGCATTGTTACAATGAAATACAAATTTGCTGCCAAGTCCTTGCCTTTTTACTGCTATTAATTTTACAGCACTATGGCAAAATGTACTAATATTTTAGCAATGTTCTGACCAAGAAGACCTATGTCAACAATTATGTGCCTCGCAAACAAATCAGTACCATTACTGAATTCCTTATCACTGTGGTGACTGTTGACGTGTATCAGAACTTAGCACTAGCCCGTCTGCCCAGCGTGTTCGTAGCGCGTTGGACTACGGGTGACTATCCCTCTGTGTGTGCGGGTTCAATTCCGCGGATGGCAGAAAAAGTCACAGATTCCCCAGATTTACGGTGTTCGTGGCACCGAACCAAAGAGTTACGATGTCCATGGCACTGAGCCGAAGAGCTGAAAAGCTCAAGTGCTGCTGGATCGGAAAAAACCCCAAAACTTAGCACTAACATATCCGCATCAGAATTATGTGTTAAGTTGCTAATGTTCAAATTTTTCTACTCTGGTCATGAAAGAGATGTGGTATTTTGTTGTATTCCAATATTAAAAAATTCAGTCTGCAACGGCGATGTCTAACTATGAAATTTTTTTTTACCCAGAACTCAATGTCGTAACATTATCGATAACCGTTCTGTATTGATTTCCTTCAGCCGTATGTTGATTGCCATGAAATTTACGCTTCTTTGATAAGCACTTACTCAATTTTCTTTTTGTAGACATAACTATCACAAATATTTGAAATATAAACACAAATTTCTTTAAATTAACTAAAATTTAAAACACAGCTACGTTGGTAAGTCTATTCACAGACATGAGGCTTATTAAAGAGAGATTAATGGAAGTCATTTTACAAGGTTTTTTTCTTGGGAACATTCATTATTTGGAGAATAATATAAAGGCTAGCTAGCTAAAGAGCACATTTTAGGACTAAAAATCTGTCATTTTTAGGAACACACCCACCCTCTTTGAACATCAATATCTCATAATCTATAAAAGATTAACACAAAATTCAAAAAGAATATCAAACAAGAAAGGCCGATAAACATTAAAATCACAATATTTGTATATAATTTGAAAATAATCTTTCATGTTAGTTTTGGCTGGGTCTCAAACCAGTGATCCTAATATTTGGGTCTAAGATGTAAACACAAGACACCATAACATGCCGCTTTGTAGGTCTAAAAACCTTAACCCATGCTCATTTTTTGGCAGTCAAAGATAAATTGTGCACAAATGTGATGTTAAACTCTGCCCACATTTTACTATTTGGTTTAGCAAGATGGCAGACACATGTTTCTGATAATGTTGCAATTTTTTTAAAGTGCTTTTGTGATAAAAAAGCATTCTGAAAATTCTGGAAATTGCCACTCTAAAAGGATTAACACCAGAGATTAACACCAAGCTGTTGAGTTTGTACTGAATAATACTGAAGACAAATTATACTGAATATTCTGATATCAAAAGGAAATTAGATGATCATCTAGATGAAAATGAATGATTTGTTCAATCTGAAGATCAGGCTGCAGTACAGGAGTATATGGGTAAGTGGCAACATAATTTATCAAGTAAATTATACACAGGCTGGTCTCTGGTATAATAAGCAGAAATATTGGAGAGGATGGGATTAATAACAAATTATAGACCAGCTAGTTGTGCTAACTTATCTAGTTTTTAATATTACTCTAACTTGTGATGTGTTTGTGCTCAGGAAGGTACAGGGGGTCAGGGTTTAAAGGGTTAACTGCTTGGTCTGCTCCTTTGTAGTCATAAGACAGTATGTCCGCTTTGATTGTATGGCCTATGAGGGCAGTCTGATTTTTAATAATAATTTGTGATACTTGATTAACCAAAGTAGTCACCACAATGCTTTCCATCAACTCTACCTTTTACATCCAAATGTTATTGGCAACTTTATTGGACTAATAAAGCTGTTGCTACTAACCGGCCAGATAACATTTCATCAAGCTGGCTAAAATATTAAGCTTTTATGTTAGTCCTTTATTTAAATTTGGTTTCTCCTAAATGTATATTTAAAAATGTGTTTCTGATCTAACAATGCTCCCTAAATTCAGTTTATCAACACTGTACTTGTGAAAAAAAGAACAAGAAACGTGTACTAAACACCGAGTAAATAAAAGCACAATAAAAGAATCACACAATCTACTGTAATAAAGATGAAAATTAAACTTGTCAAAATTGGAAACTACAGCTTATAGTTGATAAAAACCTTTGGCTCCTTTAGGTGCATGGATCATAACAGTTTAATAAAATGACTCTTAAAAGTAATTGTTAAGACAACTCTGCTTAGATCAGATTTGAATAGAAACGGTTTTGATTATTCCATTGCGTTTGAACTACTCTATTGTTGCTACCAACAATATATCTATTCTATTGTTGTCACCAGCGGTATTATTTACTCTATTGTCGACAACCGTTGTATTGTTGCTAATAGTTTTAACTACCTATTGTTGTCTGCAAATATCTGCTGAAATGATTTGATGTAACAGCTTTAAAGTAAATGCTCTGTTACTAGAACAATCAGCAACTAGTTGATGGCATAATCTGAACAATGATGTGTTTTTATGAATTGAGTAAAATAGATCCTAGAGACAAAGACAATATAATGATAAATATTAAAAGAAACATTGCTAATTAAAAAATTGCACATGACACAGAGTTCTGTCCCTTGCAGATTGTAAAGAACTCTACCCAAGTAATGATCAATGATGATCTTGTGCGGAACAGTGAAATCAAATAGAAAAGCAACTATAAAAAAATACCATGCAGTGAACAACAGAATAAGTTTTAATGCGGTCCAACTTAAATTACATATCTTCTCTAAAATGTATATTGTTAACTCTTCCAAGATGACATATAGTCATGGGAGACAGTGATTTAGAACTCCAGGAAGATCATGGTCAGTAGAGACATAACTGAAGATACTATGATAATAGAAAAACCAAGTAAGAATTTTCTCCACAAATATTCAGAGCTCAATACACTATTTTTATAACCAATTTTGGTTTACTATAATATATTTCAACTTTCCTCAAACATAATAAATAAATGTTGACTGTCTTTTTTTTCTTTTTTTTTTTTTTTTGAGGGCAGTATGTTGGTGATTTTGCACAAGGAATTCCAAGATCATGGTGTCTATACCAAAGCATTTTAGAGACATGTCAAGAGTGTCTTTAAAGCGTTTTTTCTGTCCATCAAATAATTGTTTGCCCCATTCAAGCTTGCCATACATCAACTATGTTGATAATGAGCATGAAGAAAATGTTAACAAGAATGTTAATGAGAAACCCTGATAATTTTTGGCTCAAAGGACAAATAGTATCATTTAGCATAAATAGCACAATACAATTTTCAAGAAATATTCTACAAGGTAATAACAAGCAACAAACATTCCATTGATAAACTACTTAAATTTGACTGATAACAATTTATAATGTTTATCATATCAGAATACCAAGTGCAAGTAACATACCAATACTGTAGACAAACATCTTAACCAATTCATAGAGACTCTCATACTAAATACTGTAGGCAAACATCCTAACCACTTTGTCATAGAGATCTTCATACTAAATACTGTAGGCAAAACATCCTAACCACTTTGTCATAGAGACCTTCCATACTAAATACTGTGGAACCAAAACATCCTAACCATATTTTCATTTAACATCTATACTGAAACTAGTGCAGCAAACAACAACCATTATGTCATAAGAGAAAATTCCATACTAAATACTGTGGGCTATACACATAACAATTTGTCATATTGAGACCTTCATACAAATCAGCTACAAAACAATCTAACAACTTGATCATAAAGAACTCTAAATCAATATATAAAAAACAGTGAGATTAACCATTAGAAATTGTCATTCCAACCATATTTTAGCCAATTTAACAAACCTGTATATTAATTGTAAACCAATTCATAGATAGTGTTTGGGGCACATAAGTAATCTTCCAAAATTATATATGGTACATTGGTGATACCTTCCATTTATCTTTGACTAATGGCACACAATAGGGATAATGGCACCAATGGGTGATGTGGTATAGTCCGTCTTTATTTCTAAGTGTTTCTCTGGTACTCAATTAAAGATGGGTCGACCTGAAGCCATGTTTGTTAGATGAAAGTTCAACTCTAACTGGGAATTTCAAACCTGGTACTACAAGTTTTGATGCAAGTGCACTAAGCACTGTGCTAGCCTGGTTCTCTCATGTGTGCTTTATCAAGAATAAGCTGTGTTAATACTCAGACAACACATACTTAAGTCACTTTAGTAACGTTGTCTTTGTCCCATAACATGGGAGTCATTGGGGAACTAATGAGAATAATATTCATGACAGCTCCTTTCTGGTCTCTCTGCTATGGAATCTAATAGTAGAGTCAACATAGTATAGTGGCAGTGCACTAGTAGTTTTAATCACCAATGTATAGGGTTCATTTCCAGCCATGTTCAATTCCCTAGTCTACCTAGCAGAAATTGGATATATAATCTTCAACAAGTTATGAGAACATTTTGGAATTGTTGCTGGAACTATGGGAAGCACCTGTCACTGATTAAAGGGACTGAACACCTGAATGTCACAAACGCATAATTTAATGAGCTGTCCTGGTTTTTTTAATGGATACTTCTTCTACTGCAATCAACATCAGCTATGCTTCTATTACAGTATGTGTTGTGAGAAGAGCGAAGTGCCTGCAGTCTACTTCAGTCCCCAACAATTTATTTAGAAAGGTCACTCCCCTTGTTCCGTTAACCGGTGGGACAGCTTCAGAGGCCCATTTTGTGCAGGAGGGTTCTGAGTCTACATTGTCCTGTTCAGAACCTGAATATCTTTATTCATTTCTGCAGTACAAATTTATGCTGTCAGAATTTTCCCTCTAAAACTTGTCTACACAGAAACCTTTACTATATGTTGTCCATTTATTTTTCAGTCAATGTTTCATTCATTTCTATATTTTCTCAAAGAATAGTTAAGATCTAAATATCTAATCATGGGTCCATGTTATTGCAGTTTGTTTCTTTTTCATGATTCTTCCTTTTATGGTCAAGGTTCTCCAATAATGAGTATAGAGTTTTTTACTGGTAACCCGATCTATGTATTAACTGCCAGCACTACTGTCACCACTAACCTTATACTCACCAGTCTTTAACATACTATTTGAACAATAATAGGGAAGACTGCTGTAAATCTATATAATAACGATGAAATATCAAAACAGAAGTAAAGTAGCTTTACAAAGTACAAAAACAGAATAAATTGACATTTTGACCAGCAGATCTTTAGTAAGCAAAGGATATGAGATACACAAAGGACCAAATGTGATAGCCCTATATGAAAAGCAGAATGTATACAAAGATAATTGTAGATATTATATTACAAATGGCAAAGCAGACCTTGAATGAAACAGCTGATAAATAGGAGATAATGTTGTATAGACTGAGAAGCCGGTGGTTCATACTGAGATATGCATGTCATAGAGAACAGCTCCAATTATTACAATGCAGTTTGTGGCAGTCACTGCTTAGATATATATTTACTACCTTACCAGGTTACTTATCATTTGATGACATCATTAACCCTTTAACTGCTAAGGATGTATATATGCGTTTTTCCCATTCACTTCTAAAGATGCATTAACACGTTTGTTGTTATCTCTCCTCTGTGGGCTCATCATCAGGTGCCGTCTCCACATCGAAGGTTGGCTGCAATGAATCTCAGCATCCTCTGTCTTTCGCCCTTGTGTTGCACACTGCCAGACTGTAACCTGTCCATTTCTTAAAGTTTCCTCCCACTTATCTCTCGGTCTTCCTCTTGCTCTTCCTCCCTCAACTTCCCCTCTAGTAAATGTTTTATCATGGTGTCATGCCTTTTATGTGCCCAAAATACTTTACTTGTCTGAATTTTATTTCTCTTAATAATTGTTTCTTCATGCCTAGTTTTCCTAAAACTTGTTTATTTGTCTGTTTTTCTGTCCATGAAACTCTGCTTATTCTTCTATATATCCACATCTCAAATGCATCAATTCTGTCTTCTAACTGCTTGTTCATTGTCCATGTTTCGAGCCATACATTAATATAGGATATATATAGCATTTGATCATTCTAATTTTTAGCCTGTTTGTAATTTGTTTGGATGTCAGTAACTTTCTCATACTATTGAAATTATCCTTGGCCATTCCTATTCTCTTTTAATTTCAGTTATACATCTGCCATCATCTGTTATCATCTGACCGAGATAGGAGTAGCTTTTTACTTGATGTAGTAATTCTCCATGTATTTTTATATTCATTTTAGGTTTTTCCATTTCCTTGTTGATTACCATAGTTTTTGTTTTCTGTATGTTAATGTCTAATCCATATTCCTTGCTAGTTCTGTCCAATTGGTCCACTAATTCTTGTAGATCTTGTTCATTTTCTGCTACCAATACTGTGTCATCTGCATATCTTAAGTTATTTATTATTTTTCCATTGATCTTGAGTCCTGGCATTCCCTCTAGTTGTTTGAAGATTTCTCTGTGTAGATGTTAAATAGGCTTGGTGACAGTATGCATCCTTGTCTCACTCCTCTCTTTATGTCTATGTATGGAGAGTAGCTATTTTCATATTTTATTATTGCTGTCTGTTCCCAGTATATGTTTCTTATTAGTCTGATATCATCCCCATCTAGGCCTATTTCTTGTAGACATATGATTAGCTTTTCATGTTGGACTCTGTCAAAAGCTTTGCTATAATCGATGAAACACAAGTAGATACTTTTTTGCACTTCTATATACTTGTCAGTGAGTAGTCTTATACAAAGTATTGCCTCTCTTGTTCCTCTGTTCTTTCTAAAGCCAAACTGTTCTTCTCCTACTTCTATGTCTATCTTGTTTTTAATTCTTTCATGTATGATCTTGAGTAGTATTTTTGTTATGTGGCTCATCAGGCTAATTGTCCTATAGTCTGTGCACTCCTGTGCTTTGGGCTTTTGGGTAGTGGTATGAATACTGATGTCTTCAAGTCTCTTGGTATATCCTGTGTTATATATATCATTGCACAAATCTGTAATGGTTGAAATACCAAAATCCTCTAATGAGGTTAACATTTCCACAGTTATATTGTCCAATCCTGCAGCCTTTCCTCGCTCATATGCTTCTGATTGCTCTTACAACTTCAGATTTTAATATTCTTGGGCTGTCATTGCATTTTATACTGTGTTTACTGCTTCTTTGATCATCAAATAGAGCCGTTATATATTCTGTCCATCTTGTCAATATTTCTGTTTTATCAAACAAAAATTGGTTGTTGTTGTTTTTGATACATCCTCCACCTTTTACAGTATTTTTCTTACTTGTCATTTGTCTTATTTCTCTGTGCAAATCTCTAGTCCTGTGTTTTTCTGCCATATCTTCTATTTCCTGCATTTTGTTTCTAACCAGTTTACTTTTGTGGTTCTGCACATGTTGCGTATTTCGTTGTCTAAAATTGTATACTTTGGGTGTTCTTGCTTCTTCGTTCTGTCATTTTTTTCTAAGATTTCATCAGTCATCCACATTTGATTTTTTCATGATTCTTTTACAGGCAGGTTTTTGTTTGCAGTTTGTATACTCTGTTTAAGCAATCCCATTTATTGGCTACTTTTTCTTCAGGATTTTCTCTTCTGTATTGTTCTAAGCACTCTGTCATTAGGCAATCATATTTGTTCTTTACTTCCACACAATATTTCTGTTGTATCTCTGATTGTTTAAGTGCTGATATATCTATATGTGGTTCTTTTCTTGTTGGTTGGTCTATCTTTTTTAGTTTTATATTTAGTTTGATCATCACTGGATTATGATCAGAATTTATATCTGCTCCTGGATATGTTTTGGTGTTCATTACATTATTTTTAAATCTGTTCCTAATCATGATGAAATCTATCTGGTTCCTTTTTCTATCTCCTGGGCTTTTCCATGTGTATAATCTCCTAGATTCTTGTTGGTAAAATGTGTTGCATATAACCATGTTATTTTCTTCACAGAACTGGATAAGCCTATCTCCTCGTTCATTCCTTGTTCCTAGTCCGTATTGCCTCTGTGGGCTAAAGATGTGTTAACATGTTATACATTGCTACTGTCACTGCAATAGGCGTACATTCACCTTTGTGACCTAGAAACAAAGAGTAGCTATTTTTAGCTCAGCCTCAGAAAGTATGTAGCAGCTGAAAGGGTTAGCTTTTAACTCTGAGTTAATAGAATGCTACTTTATGGGGCACATCATTTGTATATAAACAAACCAAACTAGTTCATTTGCATTCCATGTTCTTAAGGGAAGTAATTTGTATTACATATTGAACATACTGTGCACACCACTTTCCTTTAATATTCATGTTTAACTACCATTTTTTAAATGTAGTTATTCCTGAACATTGTTATTGGGAAACAAAAAAAGCTGGTAAATTGACCAAAAAGAGGAAAACTGTAACAAGAAGACTATGTGGTCAGCTACAAGAAAGCTTAAAACTACAATCCAAAGTAGGAAATAGGTCACCCTTAACATAAAGCAGAAGATGAATATTACCAACTGTCCAGAGGAGACCAGGTAGTCATACTTTTCTTCAGAACAGGACAAAATTGACACACCACTTATACACCAAATTCAAGATAGGCATCTATAGTCACTGTGAATTTACAGATATGATGGCACTAGAAAATACAGAGTCATAACATCAGCATAAGAAAGAAAGTTGGCACAGAACCTTGCTTGAATTACATTGAGAAACAATTAATGAAGTGGTTTGGTCATTTAATAAGAATGCAACCAAACTCCACAGTATATATAGTCTTCTACAACAGAACATCATGAAAGAAGGCGAGAGTAAGACCATGAAAAAGATGGTTAGATGGCATATCAGAATCCGGTCAAAGAGCAAAAATAACAATCACCCAAGCCACCAGAACAGCGCAAAACAGAAAACCATGACACTGGGCAACAACCTGGTAGCAGTGTGACGACAAAAGAAGAAGATGGCAGAACATGTCCTTCTAAAGTGGCCACTGCAGGCAAACTTCAGGAAAAGAATGTGGCCCACATCCAACACATTCAAAGAGAAACTACAGTAAAGCTAAAATCCTGAAACAAACTGCAGACTTATCAGAGAATCCGGAATCCAAGTATAAAATAAATGATAACCACAAAAGAGGGACATTTTGCTTTACTCATATATACATATATTTTGATAAATGAAGGTATAGAGTGTATTACAAGCTAAAGATATGAACTTTTGAAGAGTGCTATTGTTGCACACTGACAAAATCACATAAAGATCATGTTTACTGTAAAAGATGAGTTGGTAAAAACTTGTAGTTTTAAACATTATCTTTTATACAGAGATAAATTAAAAAGTGGTAAAAAGTGTGGAAAGTATATGACCCAATATATGTTGATATTTACAAATTATCAGGAACAGAAAAACATATATCCCCTCACCACTATCATTCCACGAAATGCCCTTTGGGGACATTACAAGTTTCAGGCTTTCAATTTTAATATTTTCATGTTGATGTTTTTAGGTGCGCAGAATAAGCTCGCTAATTGCTAAATTAATTGACTGCAGGCTGGACTATTTGGCGGATGTGTTTTAAAATACATTTACAATAAACAACAGAATTAAACAAGAATTGCAAGAAATACATTCCAATACAAAATACTGAAAAACAAATGTATACATAAAAAAAAACCATTTGTGTGTGTTCCCTGTACAGAACAATATTTACTTAAGCATGACTAATATAATACAACATTTAATGTTATCATAACCAATAAAATACAACATTTAAATAATCATAACAAAAATGTAGAACAATATTTAATTAATCATAACCAATAAAATACAACATTTACTGAAAAAATAACCAATTAAAGAAGAAAATATTGAATTCAGAATAAATAAATAAAAGAACAACTACTTAAATAAAACCAATAGTAGAACAAAATAATGAATTCTCAACGCCTAAAACGAACATTTACTTAAATATAACAAATTAACTCTTTCTGTACGCAGTTATTTCCTCAGTTTTACACAGTTAATTCAAGGAGGCAAAAAAGCAATAAAATAAAATTATAACTACTTGTCAATAAATAAACATATATATATCTTATTATACACTAATTTTAAGAAAACTGGACAGCCTATTAGAATAACAAGGTTAGAAAATAGTTGAAAAAATGGTAGAAGTAAAACTAGAATTCCCCTGTGGCACAGTGTGCGGCGATTGGAGTGGAAAGAGTTACAGAACAAAATAATGAATTCAATACACCTAACAAAACAACATTAACTTAAATATAACAAATAGAAGGACAATATTTACATAAACAAAATCAATAATGGAAATATTTCATTAAGTGTAACTAATAAAATAACAATATTTCGGTAACCATAACCAATCAAATTGCAAGATTTAATAATGAATAACCAATAACATAACATTTATTTAGCTCTTTATAGACACAGCACCGTGTAGCGTGGCAGTTGATAGTAGCAAAATTAAATTGCAGAACCATATAGCTAATAAATTTGTAGAGTTAGTTTAATTCCTGGCAAACTATGAGGAATCATCTTAATTTTTGACAATTACAAATGGGTGTGGTTAAATTGAATGGCATAACGATCAATTAAAAGCTTTATACAAAGAAAGAGTGTGACCTAAGCATGGAGGTTAGATTCTGCTTTTCCACACTAAAGTTTATAAGTTTGAATCCAAGCTATTCCGAAAATATTGCACAGAAATCTGAACTCACGGTAGAAGAGGTCGATTAGCTATTCCTAAGATTTATAAAAAAAAACAACATTGCAGTCCAGTGTGTAAGTTTTGCATTTAAAACAATCTTTTAGCAGTTAGAAGATAAAATAAGAATAAGCTGTTTGCCATTGCCTGGATAAAATTTGAGGAAGAATGAAGATAAACTGTCTAACCAAATATATAATCTTTAAACAACTTTGAAAGCAAACCAGAACAAGAAAACCCAGAATTGAAGCTGATGCGCTGTTGCAAAAGGGACAGAAATCACAGTGCTGTCATAAACATATAATTCCATTTTCTACATATGAATGACTATTGTCAGAAAATAAAAAGTAATTCTTGAATACTTTGATATACAAAACTTGTTCCTTTAAAAAAACTACTGATTTCTGGTCAAATTTGTAACAGCTGTTATCAGTAAAAAAAACTTTATGATGGAAAAGCAGCTTGCAAATAAAGGGTGTTTTTGTCTCAGGTGCGTCTACTAAGTGTTAAGCATAGTCAATAAAATAACAATATCAAACATAAGCAATAAAATAACAACTTTTAATTGATCAGAACTAATGAAAGAACAATATTGAATTGAGCAGAGTCAATAAAATAACCAAGCACAATGCAAACACATGATGTTATTGTGATGTTTCAACATTCTTTTATTATATCACTCTGGAAACCTTTACAACAGTTATGACTGATCTCCAACAGCCTACATCACATGCTAGATCATGTTTATTGCAAAAGATTGGTTGGTAAAAAACATGTAGTTTTAAACATCCTCTATAATACAGCATTAAATAAAAAATGTAGTTAAAATTGTGGAAGTGTATCAATAGCAAACACCTGTACAAGTGAACATTTCCCTTACTAAATATACAATTATTGTTTAATTACTAAATATCAGCAGAAATATTAGCAATATTGGAAGCGATCCAATGTGGATTTTATTTTAACATAACAAAAGTGGGCATATTTTAAGAGTATATTGAATCAGCTATCAAAATGGGAAAGGCGTCATGATTAGTAGCAAGAAATACATGATCTTGATGATGTTACTTTTCATTAATAAATGAGATCAAAATAATCTCTGATAGTAGATAGTATTATAAAAATGTAAGATAAACAGACATAAATTTGTAATAGTTTATGCTCACAGTCATATATAGATAGAAACTCTATCTGATGTAAAAGACTGGTAGTTGTTACGAATCTGCGGCACATAATTCGATGTTACATAATCTTTTTAACAAATGATGAATACAACAGATAGTATTATCAGTAGTGTGTGTATGTTGAAAGATTATGCTGCAAATACACGTATTTGGCAAAGGTTATGTAACAAGAATGCTTCAATTCAAGTATCTTATAAGGCATGCTTAAACAAAGTACCAATGAAACTCATTGAGGTATGCCAGCTATAAATATTAAATGACTAGCTTTCTCTCTTTCCTACATTCACTATGAACATAATTCACACTGAAAACAAATGTAGTAAATTGAGAGAATACAAATAAGAAAATAATTAGTACTCCCAAGGATAATAAAAAGGTTAAAGTTTTACTAAAAGTTAATTTCATATCTTAACAATAATAAAATGTGAATCCCATGCCCTAACAATACTAATATAAATCTCCAATATAACCAAAATAATGTAAGCGCTCACATTAATTATGTACTTTTGGTTAGTTCAGTGACTGATCATGTGGGGAAAAAGCATAGGCACCGTCTTAAAGAATGTAGTTAAAATAAACGGTAAAAGATTATGCCACCTGTCCTTTATACTCTGCATCAGGGCTGCTGTTTGAGAGTGGACTCAAAGATCGTTCCTCTTCAGAGTCTCCATCATCATGTATATGAACCATCTCACGAGGTGCTTCAGCCCATGCATGGGGCAGGTCCCCTACGGCCCTTTGGCGCTTGTTGACAGGGGTTTCAAAGGCTGCATCAGAGGAAGATCGACTGCGGTGGACTGCTGCCTGTGACTCAGCTTCATGGACTGAATGATGATCTACTGTAGCCTCATGTGGCATCTGTTAATTGAAAATATATTTTCCAAAATATAAATTAAACTTGCGTTATGATACATATAAAGCTGGTAAAAAAGCTTGAAGTTAATTGGATTACTTCACATTTCATTTTGGCACTATACAATACAAAAACAGAAAACCATTTTAATCCATCCGCACTTCTAAGTCGATAGACTTTCTGGCAGTAGATCTCAAATCTCAGTATATCTCAAATTGCAGTATATCATAAATGACTCAAAGCCAGTATATTGGTTTTCAGTATATATTGCAATATAAATTCATCCATACATAAATAAAATTATGGAATGAAAGGGAAGGGAACTTACACTGTTATATCATGTATTAAAAATTGAATTAATAACTTTAATTATCTACTATATATTTAATATAATATATATATATAGTATATGTAAACTGCAATCAGAAAACTCCTAATTAGGGATTGAACTTACATTCTCAGAACTGAGAGATCATTGTTCAAACCGCACAGCAAGTCACATAAAAACAATGACATGTAATCAATGGTATATTTTTTCTGAGAAGAACACAAAAATAGATACATGTATACAACTGTCATGTTTTGAAAACAGCACAACAGCCGGAGATCAAACATTTATAGCACTAAGGTAATGCTCAGGATAAACAAAACGTGTTGGTACAGTCCTTCCTCTATGGATCTGAAACTTGAACAACAGATCAGAAAATAGAACGTATGTTAACCCTTTAGCTGCTAAAGACGTATATATACGTTTTCCCCATTCACTGCTAAAGACACATTAACACATCTGTTATTATCTCTCCTATGTTGGCTAAAGACGTGTTAACACGTTATACATTGCTACTGTCACTGCTATAGGCGTACATTCACGTTTGTGACCTAGAAACAAAAAGTAGCTATTTTTAGCTCAGCCTTTAGAAAGTATGTAGCGGCGAAAGGGTTAAGTTGCTTCTAGGGAAGATTTCTAAGAAGAATACTTGGAGATACCTGGGAGGATACAATTAATAATCAAACTTCAAGAACTAACTAGTCTGGAAGACATAAATAGAGATACAAAAGAGATGATGGCTATGGATTGAGCATGTTCTCAGAATGAGAAATGAAAAGAGATCTCGACATGCAATGCTGTGGACACAGCAGAAAAAAAGAAATGCCTAAGGGCACATTGAGGAGAACTTATGAAGCAGAGTTGAACGACATGCATGGAACTATGAGGTAGAAAAAATACACAAGATTGAATTGAGTGGACATTTTTTGACATTGTGCTGTGTGTGCTCTTTGGTTACAACGACGACTAATGATGAAAGGAAAACATAATTTGTTTTCAACCTTTTCTCGTAAACTCAACAGTTGGTAAAATATCTCAACAACTATGATGCTGCCTGTTTCTAGAAGTACAATACAGTCTATGTTAGTAATCTAGCCTTGAGGGCAACAGTAGATACATGCTAAGCCCTCTCCATCCAGATATGCAACCATGCAGACAAGATCCACAATGTAGACTTTCACCAACAGATGTCTTTGTGGTATATTTTCTATCAAATGTCTAAAAGTACTGACAAACACAGAACTGTGAGAAAGAACAAGACAGCCTAAACAATTGGAAATGGTATGAAAATGTGAAGATTGACATTGAGTAAATAAAATGAACACGATAGATGAAGACATTTCTAAATACAATCTACAGAACAAATTATTTTTTGTAGGTGACCAAAGTTTGATAGATCAGTATTAAATATTATCCTTTCCATATCAGTAATTGCTGCAGCAAATTATACTCTAAATTCACAAGAGTACCAAATCTAAAGGCGAAGGATTGACGTCATTGAACTAGGTTTCTAATATGGATACGTCCCTGTCGGCAGAAATGGCCCAACATTTGCAGTGTTGCATAAAGCACAAACTCTGTAGCTCCAGGAACAATCCTAGGGATCTCATGAAAAAGATTGCACAAATTGGTCTGAATTTGAAACCACAACCTTCAGATTGACAGGCAAACAACTTTCCGTTGAACGCCATTCGCCGTAAACTGCGCCATTCAAGTTGCTTCCCTTACAAGAAGTCTTTGAATTTTACTTCTACTATTTTACTTCTACTACTTTTTAACCTTGTTATTCTATAAGTTTGTCCAGTTTTCTTCAAATTAGTATATAATAAGATATATATGTTTTTTTATTGACAAGTAGTAATGATCTTTTCATAAAAATTTTTTTGGCCCCCTTGAATTAACTGTTTAAAAAATTTAGGAAATAGTTAACAACTTCACCATAGAGTGAAAATGATTAACTCTAATATATTTAATTTCTATATAAAATAAATCTGTTCTGCAGATGTCCAAAAATAAAACAAAATGCATGACTAAATAAAAAAATCAGTGGACATCAATTACTAATAACACCCACTACTTATCAATTGGTTTAATTCAAAGAAACACTCACGTACCAACATAGCAGGAGCTCTAAACATGTAACTGAATGGATAATGCAGCAGATTTAAAATGGAAGCAGCATAAATATCAGCATATCTCCTCACTTGAGACGCAAAGAATGTCTGCCTGGAACCTACAACATAAAATAACAAGATGGTGATCAATACAAGCATATTCATAACTACAAGAATGTGTCTATTGATACTAATATATTTAGCAAATCAGCTGAAAACATAAAAGTGCTTTATAAATAAGTTCTTTAGAATATCAATTTTATAAACAAGTTCTCAAAATGTCCTGGAAAATGAAAAGGACAACAAGATCTGTCCAAAAATAAGTCAGAATTGAAGAAAGGATTGAGGAAAGTGAAATATTTGGGACACAAAAAGCAACACGATAGTTTGATAAATATACTTTTGGAGGGAGGCATTCTGAGAAAGTGAAGAAGAAGATCAAGATGAGTACAGGATACGATAGGTGACTTGAATATGACAGCAACAAAAGCATGAGAAAGCGTTTGCTGCTTTAAACAAAAATTAACTTCTCAATGTTGAGGCTGGCGATGCTTTGATACAGCTGAATAAAATGGTTTGCTCTATTTTGTAATAGTATTTAGACCAGTTTTGTTTTCTTAGTCAATAAACATTATTGCTATTTTTTATAGTTTATTTTCCATTCCTACCAAAGTTATGTTGTTTTTAAAGCCAACTTTTTCTGCTGTTCATGATTATTTCATAATTTTGCTAAGACATCATTTAGTGTTAATAAAATATTATGCTATGAATTGTCAGATGCAACATTACCCTTTAAAAGTCTAAATAAAATATGAAATTTCGTGTTATAAAGTTTTAAAACTAAATTGCAAATTAATTTCAATTTTGTATCACTCCAAACATATGTCAGCGTGGGTAGGACAATGACTAAAGATATCAAAAGTAAATTGAATGCATTTGAAAATAGACATTGAAAAAAATAATGAACTTAAAAGGGGATGAATTCTGGAGAGGTGATGAAACCCAAAAAGGATCTAGTAAACCACTAGTAACAACGGATATAGAAAGGAGAAGATGAAGATATGTTGGACATACTGTGAAAAGAAATGGTCAAAACATCACAAAGCAGGCACTGAAGTGGGATGCAAAGGGTTCAAGAAAGAAAGGATGTCCCTGGGAAAACCTGAAACTAACTTAACTGAGAGAGGAAAGAAATATCTGACTCGCTTCCATAGAACAGATTTAACTTGTTGTCCCGGTTAGAGCAGTACGGAGAAATTTATTGCAGACCTATGTAATGTATAATGGTATGAGAAGAATATAGTATAATATCCCAATATAATTCACATATCTTCCTACATACAGTCTAGTAAAAAGATATTTCATCGTCTTCTCGATGTGTTTAGAGTTCTTGGTTAATGAACATCTAATTATAATTTTGAGCTTACCACTTCTAAAGAGGCTCCCAAGTAGACCATATGACATGTCCAGCTCATGGACAACAGTCTAGAAGACAAAAATATGTATAAAAAATACAATTGTTATGAATTTTTGAACATTCCTTGAAAAAAAAAGTGACTGATATAGGATTGGATTGTAGTTGTTACTACATTTGTATATTTAGTACAGATTTTTAAAACAAAACTCTCATTGAAAACTTAAGCAGAGCATACTCTTCACATTAGCTCTATTGCATGTAAAGGGTTCAGCTGCACAACAACTTTAAGAACTAGTGAACTAAAGAAAACTTTATCTTAACTAGACACAAAGATATTATTTATTAGTTTGTCATGAGCAAAACTTGGCCACCATAGCAGTTCTTCAAAATGTCTCTCTATCATAAGCCAAACATTCAGCCTCTGCTACTATCATGTTCAAGTAATCTATCACATTCTGTATCCATTTCCTCTTGGTCTTCCTCTTCTCAACTTCCCATGAAAATCTCTCTCAATAATCGACCTTTCTAAACCTTCATGCCTCGACATGCGCCGTAATATTTCACTTTTTCTCAATCTAATTTTTCTTAACAAAATTCTATTCTGAATTCTTGTTGGATAGATCTGTTTCTACATTTCTCTGTCCATGAATTTTAGACAATTTTATTGACTGATGTGTGAAATGTGCTACTTAACCTGAGAGAGTAACTGATGTAAAGTGTGCCACTTACCCTCAGGGAATGACTGATGTGAGATGTGTCAGGAGTCTGATTTGTACTACTGTCCAGGTGTCTAGCAAAGTTAACAAGAGGAATAAAAACCAACAATTAGAACACTATCAGAAAATATGTTCACATTTAAATAATTGTTAACATACTACTAGGCACAAATAGGTATTCTTAATACATTGAGTTTTACGAACAGAGAGTTTCAGGGTTGTGAATCCCACTCTCTGACCAGAATGAGAGAGATGAGTGTCGATATTGGTACAGTTAAAAAAGAACAACATACCAAGTATGCAAAAGATTGATTAATCAACATTGAATTGTGTGTTGGGCCGCTAGACCCTGCTAGATTTGTTGAGGTGGGGGATCGGAGCACCTATGGAAATGTCCAGAGTGCTGTGATGATCATCATATAACTGATAAGCATAAATAAATGAGCAGATAAAAAAGCGAAATGTAAAACGGCATAAAATGCACTCATGGCACCTCCATGGGTGATCAGTTGTTTTGAGTTACTTGAAAGTGTTAGCGACACAGTAACTCTGACAATGATTTCTGAATGTTGTCCCAACCCAGAAAGTGTAGATATTGATCTTCAGATGGGGGTGACTGAAGAACGATTGCACTGGAAATTGAACAATGTTCATGGATACACAAATCAAGCTGTTTGCCACTGAGTTGTGTCTCAATTCAAAATCCAGAGTTGGAGTGGGATTTCTTCCAACAGCAAATAGTTTTCAGGGCTCAAGCAGCTTGCGCCCCCAATTCTCTGTGTACACACGGTATGCGGCTGGACTACAAGAGACCCTGATATTTTACAAGTATGTCAGAATTTGGAATACGGCTCACCTGAATGATGAAGGACATTAGTGTTAATGCAAAAAATAGGCAGAGACATCATATTAGTTGTCATGACTACGCCATCATAACAGGCAAATGAGGAAAAAAAATTCCATGGTAGTCTAGTATTCATTGTAATTTTGTTTCTATGGAGGTGGTGCTGAACTGCAGTAAAAAAAAAGGGATGCAAGTTCATTCATGAGGGTGTTCGTGAGTCTGTAAGTGTGTGTAGCACTGATAATGCATTGGTTAGAAAGATTACCAAGACTGTGTATGTCTGTGATTTATGAGCATTTTAGTTGCCACCATAATGATTTCAATTTGTATGTTTATGGCTATTTTAATCTTACCTGTATATGTCAGAGAGAGCTATTTCAATCCTAGTGAGGTTATCAAACAGCTGCCTCTTGTCAGTCCACACCTTGAGCTCCATGGCCAGTTCAGGGATGATAAGACATGTTCTCCAACCCCTAATTTTCTTGGACTTGAGAATGTCACCAAAAATGTGATCTCCAACATATAAAACATCGCTGCCTCTAGCACCCAGCAAGCGTGACACCACTTCACAAGATCCTAAAAAATAATGTATTATAACATAATTATGTTTAGATTAGTGAATAATGAGGATTATCATCCTTGCACTCCTGATAGATACTTAGGTACTCAGATCTTAACATTTCCATCAGCGTTTTGATCACAGTGTTTTGATCCCCCTAATTCTGTGGTGATTATCAAACATATTGTACCACTAAGAAAGTGTTCTTTCTTCTTCTTCTTCTTCTTCAATGATCCAGCGGCACTTGAGCTTTTGCCCTTCGCCCAATGCTATGTAGTGGTATCTGCATGTGTTTGTAAGTTGTTCTTTTGTTCCGTATAGTGTGTTCCATTTATCTGGCCTTGGAGGAAGGAGGGTCTTTCTGATGTCTTCTAGTGCTTGGCACTTGAAGAGGTGGTGGTGAACGGTTTCATGATGATGTGCACACAGTTGGCACTCTGGAGTGTGTTGTGGATGAATTCTGTTCAAGTGATTATTAAGTGTTATGTGTTGGGTTCGGAGTCTAAAAATGGTGCTCTGATCTCTTCTTGTAAGGTGGTTGATGTTGTCATTAAGGTTAGGGCTGGCCATATGGGTGTACACATCTCTTCCTGTGTTTTCCATGGCCCATCTGTTCAGCCAAATTTCCTTATTTGTTGTCATTAGGATTTGCTTTGCTGTATGGAGAGTTGTTGCTGTGATTGGTTGTTCCTGTGTTGACCCTTTCTTGGCTAGCCTATCTGCTTTGTCATTTCCAGGTGTGTTTGAATGTCCAGGGATCCACTGCATGGTTATTTTGATGTCATGTGATGTAATAAGTCTGTCAATATCTAGGGCTATATGGGATAGTTCAGATTTACAATGTCCACCATCCTCTAGGGCTTGAAGGGCAGACATTGAATCTGTGAAGATAATTATGTTTTGTGCCTTTGATGGAAAGGCATCGAAAACAGTCTTCAGGTGGTACAACGCTGCTTCTATCGCATGAATTTCAGCCTCATAATTGGAGCATATCTCCCCACATGCACCAAACAGCTCTTTGGATGATCTGTCTGGGTATTGTATATATGCTCCGTAACCTGCTTTGATGGTGGCTTTAAATGCAGATCCATCAGTATAGACATGTATCCATTCTTGGGGATAGGCATCAATGGTTCTTTGAGATGCCATCATAAGGCTGACTGGGTCGGAGCGTTTAGTTGCTTCATCTGTCAATTTTGTTCTAATTTCAGGTGTATTCAAGAGTGTATGTGGTGGTAAGTTTGCTATTACTCTCTGCAGCTGCTGTCTTGTTTCTGGAAGGTGGTATCTGTCTTTGATTTCACTGACGTGGTGGAGGATTGACTTTTGTTTAATTCTGTTTCTCTGTTTCCACTTCTCGACAAGTAGTTTATTGGGGTGATCTTGATTCATTCTTTTGCTCCTTTCATAAGCTTCAACAGCAGCTTTGTCCCTTCGCAACCCAAGAGGTTCCACATTTGTGTGTATTTCACTGCGCGGTTGGTGTTGACCTCATTGCTCCGCTGATTAGACGTAAGGCATTGTTCTGTACTCTGTCCAGGGAATCAAGGTTTGTCTTGGAGCAAGTTGTTAGAAGAGCACTGTTGTACTCTATTGCAGAGCGGATGTAACCAAGATATAGGCCTCTCAGAGTATCTTTGTCTGATCCCCATGTTGTGCCAGCAAGCTTCTTCAATAGCTGTAATCTTCTTAATGCTTTGTTCTTTACATTCACAACATGCTTCTTCAGGTTAAGCTGGCGGTCAAGTGTTACTCCAAGATATGTGGGGTGTTGTTCTCTTAGCAGTTGGTGATTGTCTAGATTTAATGTGATATTCTGTTTGGCAACTTTGTGGCTAATAGTGAAGATGGTATACACTGTTTTGGCACAGTTTATCTTTAGTTTCCATGTCTGGCAGTAGTCATGGAGTTTTCTTAGGTCTCCGTTAAGTTTACGTGCTCCACTTTCTACATCCTCATGACTTTGCCAAATAGCCAGGTCGTCTGCGTATAGCGCTTTTCAGCCGTAATCTGACTTGCAAGGTCATTGATGTATATGAGGAAGAGGGTGCAACTTAGGGATGAGCCCTGTGGTAAACCCTCTTCTAAGACCTCCTTAGATGAAATTGTATCATTGATTTTTGTCTGGATCGTACGGTCAATTAAGAAGTACTTAATCCAGTTGTACAATTTCCCATGTATTCCAATGTCCATCATCTTCATAAGGAGGCCTTTTCTCCATACTCGATCGTAAGCCTGCTGCAGGTCAAAGAAAATGGCTACTGTGTGTTTGTTGTTCTGGAAGCTGTCGTGTATTCTTTGAGTAAGCCTAAAGAGTTGGTCCTCTGTGCAGTTGCCAGATCTAAATCCCGCCTGTTCGTGGCATAGAGTGTTGGTACTTTCAAGAAACCAGTAGAGACGACAATTTACAATTTTCTCAGCTAATTTCCTAGACATGATGTTAGGAGATTGGTCGTAGCTTCTGGGTTCACCTAGGGGTTTGGTGTTTTTCAGGATAGGGATAATATGGGCACTCCTCCAGGCTTTGGGGAGCATTCCATTTCTCCATGTCATATTAATTAGATGGAGAACTGCTACCTTCCCTATTGGACCCAAGTTTAGAAGCATCTCGTTGTGGATCTTGTCTGGTCCAGGAGACTTTCTAAGTTTCAATTTCTTTAATGCCTGTTCTAATTCCTGTCTACTAATTTCTTTCTCAAAAATGGAAGCATTTACTGTTTGAGCTTTTTCTTGTTGCTTCAAGTGGTTCAGACGCTTTCTGTCTATCTCTGTGAGTTGCCCTGCTCTGTTCACTGATGCAAAGTAACGGTTGAAGTGCTCTGCTTTTTTCTGGTCTTCAATGATTGTTTTCCTTCCATCTATCACTGGTTTTGGATTTGTCTTCCTACTATCCCCAGACAGATTGTTGACCAACACCCAGGCTTTATTTCCATTACGTCTGAAGTCTAGTTTTGAGCATGTGTCTATCCATTTTTCATTTTTAGCCTTCCTAACTGCAAGTTTTACTTTTGCACAAGCTTTATTGTACTGCACTTTTATGTCCAGTGATGGTGTGGACTCTAGTGTTTTCCTTAATGTGCTTCTTTCATAGATGGTGTCTTGTATGTCTTGGTTCCAAAATGGTTTGTGTGATTTCCGGCTGCCCCTTGGGATACATAATGATGAGGCTTTCAGAATTGCTTTTGTTACTTCTTCGTTGAAAGTCTCAACACTGCTGGCTTCAACTTGTGAAAGCAGAGAGTCAGTTGTTTCTTGAAAAGTCTCCAGTTAGCTTTTTTGAAGTTCCACCGTGTTTTTGCTTTCGACAGGCTCTACTTACAGTTGTTATAGTAGTAAGGAGTGGTTTGTGATCACTTCCGATATCATCAAGTATTTGAGAATGGCAGGATTCTGTCAAGTCGGATGAGCAGATGGTCAGGTCAGGTCGAGTAAGTGAGAGGTGAGCTCTGTGCAGCAGAGTTGGTGGAGATTCTGCATTCTGTAATACTGATAGATTTGTTGTATCACATAGCTCTTCTATTAATTTTCCTGTCCTGTTGTTGTCTGGGTAGCCCAACGTGGAGAGTGTCCATTTAAGTCACCGGCTAAAATAGTTTTGCGATACTGTGTGTTGTGCAGTTCTGGCAGTTTGAGTGTTTTCTGCGGGGGGGTTATAGATGTTGTATATGGTATATTTTCCTCCAGAGTGCCAGATAGTAATTTGTTGCACATCTGTGGGATGGGCTGTTGTAAGCTGTGATGCATCTCCCTGAATGTCGTTACAAGAAAGTGTTCATATCTCACAGCTCCAAGTTTCAGTCTCATCTCTTTCACTCTGGATAGGGATTCATTGGTGTCTGTAAAAAAATAACTCTCGGGACAAGCTATTTGATGATGATGAATTTTAACCTCACTGTCTTCTGTACCTCTCACAGAAGTTTGTGGTAGTTTTATGTTCAGTGTAATTTCACTGAGCCAATGGTTTTTCTCAGTATATAATATTTGGTGCAGTCTTAAAGTATGTGCTATGCAGTCTTGAGTGTATGTCACCATGTATACACGACTGAATTGCTGATCTGCAGGAGTTGTGTATACATGTAGCTGCAGAATCGATTGTGTCCTATTCTGAGAGACAGAAAGATACTTTCTTCTAATCTGCTCATATTTTGGTAGTCGATCTGTGTTAGTATTGGTGGCTTACTGATTGATTTAATCATCTGTTTTTTCTGATGATATGTAACTGTTACATTTTGTTGCTAACCTGTTGCATCTTTCTTAGCTAGTCAATCTGCTATCGCATTTCTTGGTAATTCACAGGAGACAGCGGTGCATGGCTGACATTGCACTGATTGCACATTTCAGGCAGTAGGGCCTGTAGACCTGGTAATATTCTGTACTGAAGTAGAGTGTTGATCTTGCACCTGTCAAAAATACAACAGAATGTGGACCAAGATTGGTGTTCAACAGTAGCTCGGTTCATACCTCGATTGCCAGTATTCCTGCACCTTAGTTGTGACAGTATTTCCCCCATTGGTTATACTCCTAATGTTGTTAGGGTATTCTATATACATTCCTGTTCCTCCATTCTTTGTTGTGTTATGTGCTGACCCATCCATGTATGCTTGGTCTTGAGGATCATGTTGGTATTCTTCAGTCAGGAAATTGAGAATTACTATTCTACATTCTATTCCATTAAACCTTTCACTCTTGTATGGAGATGGACTGGAGGTACAGGCGTCTCTTTCCAAGGATTTTCTGGCACAGACTTTAGGAGGCTGTCAATATCAGCTAGATCTAGGATTTTCTTTTAAAACTGTTTGATTTGGAAGATAAAGCTGCTTATTTGCAGTTGCCCAATTGCTAGATTCTGGAATGTATCTCTCCTTAGATCGACTAGAAATATAGAAAATATTTTCTACTTTTGTTTGTACCTTCATGTCTCTGCATCTTCTCAGTGCTTGTATCCCCCATTCTCTCCATCTCCACTATAGGAGTTGATTTAGCTGCACTGGTGATGACCCTAAGCATCTGGATTTTGCAGCTTATCAAACTCTTACACTGTGATGTTTGATTATGAGCACCATGCAGGGGACCCATATTCCATGTATGATCACATCTTCTGCTAGTTAACTTTTACAGAGTATTTTCCGCTGGCTCCCTTAGTTTTCTCACGATGACTAACTTCCTACTCACCTCTGCTGCATCCATGTCAGTCTATCATCAAATGTAACTCTGAGATAGGTGAGTTGTTTTTCTTCTTTAAGTAGCACATACAACACGCACTGATGCATTAATTTAAAGTTCTTGAAGCTTAGAGCTAGCTAGTTACTATTATTTAACAAACGGCAATAGTACTGCATTAAATTAATTTACGGTTAAATATGCTTTGCTAGTGTAATGCTTAGTTCATTAAAAAAATTGCAAGAGTTCTTAACAGAGACAATTTTCTTTCACCTCCTGAATAAATTTCTCCTCTTTTGATAGGCCCCAAGTGACGACCCAAGCTTAGAGCTCCTGTAATCTGTGAAAGGAGAAAAATAAGTATGAAATGCAACTACATAAATACTAAGACAGACAGACTGACTGACTGTCTATCTTATCTTATCCTATCCTATCCATCCATCCATCTATCCATTGTCTGTTCCTGTTGTGCATTTCAGCTTATGCAGAGTTCTCACGAGTGCCCTTGAGTACGCCTCGTAGATGGTACTTTCTACCATCTCTGGTATTTCTGAGGTTCATTGTTTGTTCATCAACCTTTCACATTGAAACCAGTGTATCTGAATAGTAGTACTTGTTGTGGTGTACTGTATTATTTCATATTTTCTTAGATGGAATTTGTGTTATTCTAGCCTGAATGTGATAGACTAGTGCACCTTTAGACTCACATAGGAGAATCTGATGAAACTGCCACAGGTCCAGCCAGCCGGTAGTCAATTGTACAAGGCTCATAGAATAAAATAAGAAGAGATAAGACTGTTATGAATGAAATGAAAATTAAGGTACCTTTTTATTGCCTCATGTATATGATATTTTTAAAAAATAGTTAGTCACGCAGAGATTTTATAAAAACACACTTCAACATAGGGGTCTCAATGGTGAAGTGGCATGTCATACTGAAGGTTGTAGGTTCAAGACCGGCCGAGACAATTTTTTTATGAGATCCCTAGGATTGCTGCTGAAGCTACAGAGTTCGTGCTGTGTGCAATGCTCTCAGCAGATGGCATGCCATCTCTGCTGACAGGGATGAAGCTCTATGGGAAAACCTGGTGCAATGAAGTAAATCCTTCGACTTTGGACCCTTTGAACTTTCAACATAAAAATATAGTTGCATAAGTTACTGCAGATCTGAGAGAGCTTTATAAAACTTGGTTAACAAAGTAGTTATCCTATTAGTCTCGCATGGTTCAAAGAAGGTGGCTGTTACACAAGTGGATGATGTCTCTAGCTACCTCAAGCCTCCAGAGCAATAAACAAATCTGCTGTATTTGACATATGAGATCTGACAACCTGGCTTTGAAAGCACATCCAGTGGTTGATATAGATAGGTGACATACTGAGGATTGTGTGGAGATCCATAATTTCCTATGCCAGTCGGAATAACACTTGGAGATGGAATACTGAGTTCGCCTTCAATGCCAACTTTTTCAAGATGATGAGTTGACCAGTACATAAATGTTATTTTGGGACTAGTGTCCTCCTTTTCTCCTTTGAATGCTCCATATTGACCATTTGGTAACCACTCTGTGTGATTTATATGTGGTCTAAGAGCGATTGTATGTTGTGCCAGCACATCTGATTTCTGTGACGCTTTTTATTTACTAGGGTAGCTTCCCTAGGCTCCTACATCAGCCACCTCTTATGACATGCCTTGCAGGTCGCAGTGGTACTACTCTTTGCTTCCTTGGGCCCCGGCACCATATGGGAGGGGACTAGAGTAATATGTAAAGAAACATAGCCAGATTAAGAAGGGGTTAATGCAAGTATGGATAAGACGTGTACAAGCAGTGAGTGACTGAAACCATCAGCATTCATACCGCTTAATAATTGTTGAAAGAGCATGTGCATCTATAAGTCTGTCCAGTGTGCTGCAACAATGAATCTGTTTAACAATAACTTTATGCTTAGTCCAAGCATTTCTACAATATGACTGCCATTTGTTAATGTATGTATATTTTTAATAGGCAAGGTAACAGCACTCTCTCTCTCTCTCTGTCTTCCCCTGTCTCGTCTACCCTCGATTTTACCGGTTATCACAATGTGTTCTAAACCCCCCTCCTCATTTTTCGGGCATGTGATGAGGAGGGGAGGTTTAGAACACATTGTGACAACCGTAAAATCGAGGGTAGACGAGACAGAGGAAGACAGAGAGAGATAAAATATTGGATAGCCTGACTTCATGGCACGGTAGAGCGTCAACATCTGAGTTGATAGCAAACACCAACGACAGAGATTTGTGGAGATCTATGATCGCCTACGCCAGCCAGCACGGCATGTGATGATGAACAGCACACATCCTTGTCTCACTTCACTTTGATACAAATTTAAGGTGAGTACTTTTCAACTCTTACTGTTGCTACTTGCTTCTAGTGTAGATTAGTCAGATACTTTAAAAAAAAAAAATTTGCCTATTTCTTGGTAATATGAAATTAACTTTCAATATTTCGTAGAAAGTGTTTCCTCCATTTCTTTTGTTCATGGTGTTGTATATCTAGATTAGTCTGTGCATCGTGATGTGAAATTAGGATGTGGTTTTCTAGATAGTGTGTTCGGTAGGGTTATTGCAGATCAGAATGGAGCTACTTCCAGTATGAGGATGTAGGCTGAGACCAGTACTGATGTTCTCCAAGGGCTCTCTGGGGCTCGGTTTACTGGTCTCACTTGATGTTTTGGAAAGTCCAAGATGGCAGGTTGCGAAATGAGTTGATCTAATTTATCGAGACCAGATTTATGGTGTTCGTGGCACCGAACCGAAGGGTTACAATGTCCATGGCACCGAACCAAAGAGCTGAAAGCTCAAGTGCTTCTGGATCGGAAAAAAAAAAAAATTTATCGAGACTTGCATCCTCCAGGAGCTTATGTGGATCTACTGTTCCGAGCATGCAAGTTTTAGTGGCAATAAGAGTGACAGATATTGTTCTCTGGACTAGTATCCTGATGCCGTAATGGAAATTTCTTTTTAAAATCTGCTATTGTATGAGAGTCACGTCAACCATGATTAATACACTTGCTTCATAGTACCATCAATTTGTTCCAGGCTTTGGAGTGATAATTTTTCCAACAGCAATCAGGTTCACACAGCCTCAACTTAGTACCAGAGAAACAGTGGGAAATTAAAGGCATCAAGCATGATGCTGACCACATCACTCATTTTGTGTGTCAATCAAAATAGGGTTCTAATACTGCATTTTCCAATATGCTACATGTTATGAAAAAGGGTTCTTCTTATTTTACTTTCACTGTAAAAGCAAATAAATGATGTGAGCAAGTCTTCCAGAAAAATCCGCAGCTTGAATTTTTAACCTTGCTTCTACTGAACATAGTAAAAAAAAGTATTAATATATTCGCGCATTCAAACGTTAATGAAACATCTCAAATCTAAGTCCAAGATAGGACAGATCTTCCACTTACTGTATCAACTTTTCTTAAAATAGTCCCATCTTCAAAGAATAAAGGTTTCTCTGCATCCACTACTACACAGTCCCAGTAGCTTGTCCAATGTCTCTGCCCTTGCTAAAAATACATAGGAAATTAAATAAAGCACATTCTACAGTAATGTAGAATGAACATAATTTGGACAGTATAAAAACAAACATTTGAACAAAAAGTAACGTTATATATTTAACTTTTATAATATGCAATGTCTATCTGTGTGTATCCTGTATGTCTATCTGTGTGTATCCTGTACAGTGCTTATACATAAAAACTATACTACATTAATACATGTAACCTCTCCTTTTACACACACACACACAAGTTTTAAATCTTTCATCTTTCTTCCTCACTTTCTCTATTGTTTGCATTAGGTAAAATTGCTGCAAACCCATTAATATTTAGAAGTAAATATATTTTAGACTGTACCTGAGGAAACACTTATCAAATGAAAATACAAATGTTCATGGAGTCATAAGATATGTAGCAATTGCCCTTAAACCACATCCTAAAGTTAGAACTCAACAAACCACCATCTTTAGGCTCCACATAGGACACTGTGGACTGCAAGCCCATTTCCATGAAATGCCACACACCATCTCTTTCAATATTCTGCACTCTGTGACTTATGCCGCAAGTACCAACTTCCCTACCCAGAAGATTAGAACACTCTCTATGCAAATGTACCACAACTCAGGAAGACTTATAAATTTGAAATCAAATTGAAGAGCACATGCTCAGATGACTGCTGGGACGGAAAATTAAACCAAACTAAAAACTATACCAACTAAAGTATAGTTACAAAACAACTGTGGCTTAACATACAACAGGTATGACTATGGATCAGAAGAGTCTAGGTTTGAAACCAGTCAGATTGAAGAGGTTTAAAAAATAACAATTGTGATTTATATTCCTCATTAGATTATATGTAAATATATTGATCTGTGGTTACATGGCCACTACACGACACAACCCATGTGGAGCTCATATCTGAAAAGATAAACACTTCTTTCCATCATTATTGGCCTCTTTGTCTCAGGAGACAATTGATTTTGTATCATGTAGTGTGTATTATCTGTTGTGGCTGTAATGGCCTATTCTGGAGTGACAGTCCTGGCCACAATATAACATTTTCTTAAATATGAAAATGATTTCATTTTGTTTCAAAACATGTTTTTTAAATTACAGTTTTTAAAAATTATTATAATTTCTTACGTTTTCTGGAAAGTCCAACAGGAACTCCATTATTTTCTGGAAAAAACAACAAATTTTTTACATCATAAAATATTCAATGCTCAGAAACATAACAATAATTTAATGATATCCTTTATATATATTGGCTTTCTCTTTTATATATATATGTATTTGAGATCAAATATTGACTACCTTTTGCACCCTATACATAACTCAGCAATCACACAAGCCACCAGAACAGCGCAAGACAAAAACAGAAAACCACGACACTGGGCAACAACCCGGTAGCAGTGTGACGACAAAAGAAGAAGAAGACATAACTCAACTACTGATGCTCAAATACATAACTAGTGATCTTACTTAGCTTATCACATACTACATCTGCAGACTTCTCCTTCTTCGAACACTCCATCTGACCACTTGTTAAACCACTCTTTGTAATTTGTATGAGAACCGAGCCTATGAGCGATTGTACATTGTGCCAGTTATGTGCCTACAAGTAGGCAAGACATACAATTTCTGCAATGCTTTTTAATTTACTAGGGTAGCTTCCCTAGGTCCATACCGTAGTCGCTTCTTACAACATGTCTTGTAAATCACAGTACTACTATTCGTTGCTCCCTTTGTGAGTTCCGGCAATACACAGACGACATCAACAGACATTTTAATATATGCTTTAGACATTTACAGTAACAATCTGAGTGACCGTACTTACATTGGTATATTCATATCCACTGTTTGTAATAAGAACACATTTTGCTCCCACTTGATGTATCCTGAAAAGTAAATATAAAAACTGTCAAGAGCACGGTGACCAGATGTTGGAAATACAAAAACTGGGACACACATTTACGATACAATATTTTCCAATAGATTAGCCATATAAAGGAAATATTATCTCTATTTTATTATTGTGTTTTATGTACAAACATCTTCTGTTGTATATTTCAATTCTTCTTTGCACGATAATTTGCCTTGAATACAGATGTCATTATTTTGGACAATGATGGGAAAGTTGCAATCTTTACGGTTCTTTTTGCGGATGTGGTCATTGATGTCTTCTCTCCCACCAAGGGATACTAAAAATATTGTATTACACTCTTCTTTGTCTTCTCACTTTTTATTTTGAATGTACAGAAAATGTTGAAGTTGATCACTGAATGAACATTTCCTTTTTTGGCATATTAAAGAAAACTCGCAGCCTAGTATACCCACAAGTAACAAGCATGGACTACTAGGATAATGTACTTTGATTGACCTACAATATTTTGCACATTTAGCCCAGTACCTCCGATGTTAACATGTGATATATGTTATATTATATAGTGGAGCTTCTGGTCGAATGGATTAGAGCTCCCATGTGGGAGATCTGGGTTCAATCCACAGTATGGCCAAGGAGTTTGTTTTTTGTCGAGGGCATAAAGAAAACATCCTAACCTAAACAGTTTTGCAGCAACTGCAATAACCATGCCGTCATTAAATTCCATAGACCATGTCCTTCCTGTCCTACACCACTAAAAAAGCGGTATTACAGGCAGTTATGACAGATATATGTTATTCTTGATGTAATCGCTGTAAGATTACTCAGGACAGGTTATCAGCTGGATATGTGAATAATTTTAATCTGACATGATTCAATGAGGCAGTAGAATCTAGAAAACACACACCAATGTCAAATATAAATGAAAAAATGGTACTAGTGTAGAATGTCAGATGTTTGTTCCAAATAAAACTAGATTAAGAAAACTCACCTATCAAGAAGTACTGGAAGTTTTTCATCTCTGTGAACATATTTGTCAAGATTGGCCACGGTTAATGCTTTCATGTTTCCCTGAAAAAAAATGACACCAAAAACTGTTAGATAATACAATATTCATTAATACTGGCCACGGTTGATGCTTTCATGTTTCCCAGAAAAACAAATAACACCAAAGACTTTGTCAAGACTGACCATAGTTATGTTCATGTTTCCCAGAAAAGCAAATGACACCAAAGACTTTGTCAAAACTTGCTATGGTTGATGCTTTTATGCTCCCTAAAAACAAATGACACCAAAAACTTTGTCAAGACTGGCCATGGTTCATACTTTTGTGTTCCCTGAAAAACAAATGACACCAAAGACTTTGTCAAGACTGGCCATGGTTCATGCTTTTTATGTTCCCTGAAAAAATAAATGACACTGAAGATTGTTATATATTAATATATTTGTCAAGACTGGTCATGGTTGGTGCTTTTTTTTGTCCCCAGATAAACAAATAACACCAACAACTGTTAGATAATAACATATTTGAAATACAAATATTAAAAAAATATATATTAAATTATTCTTGCATCTTTGTTAATGTTAGTCAACTGTCACTTATATTATTCATATGTAAGAAGTAGTTTAACTGATTCGCTACAGCATTTTTTAAGCATCTGAACGGAATTATTTATTTAGTTCCTGAAAAATTGCACTCGTGGTTTAGTAAAACTAAATTATTGTTTCTAAATATGATTTACAATATAACTTATTATATATCAAATTGAAGACAAATGGATGCAGTTTCACAAAATCTTTACTGTATTAGCAAATGTAACGCAGTGTTATACAGGAAGCATATTAGTATTCATTAAAAATAAAAATTGAAATTGGTAGAACAAAAATATAACTCACAAAGGGTCTTGATGAAGGATAGATTGAATAAATAAGTCTGACTGCTCTCTTTATATTGGTAATCCATATATGAATACATAAACATTAAGAAAATTGTGATTTGATGCATTGCTTATTAACTGTTTACAAACTAGCATCATGACCATTCAAAAAAATCTCGTTTTTTTAGTCAGAGGGTATCCTAGAATGAATGGTAAACTGTTTCTCTTCTACTTCTAGCATAAGCCAAGATGATATGTATTCTTATTGTTTGCACATCACTTTTAAGTAGCTTCCTGTTAAGGGGTTATACTACTGAAAGTTGGGTCATTATAGCTTATAGATATCGATTTTTCAAATTCATCATATTATGTTAGTATTGCATCTCTACAATCAAATTATGCAAAGAGTTTTTATTTATGATCCCGAAAAATGCTTCAAAATTATTTTTGAACAGCCCTACCCTCTAAAAATTCGCTATAGAAAATGTCTTCAATTGTCTTTTTTTGTCCCTAGATACAGAGTATGGCATTCAATTAACCCAATCGAGTCATGTATCATTGTAAAGCTTGATCTGAGTACTAACAGATATATTAGATTTAATTAGGCTAGGCAATGACTGTTTGCTGTAACGAAATTTCCTGACACTTTAGACTAAATTCACATTACATTTTTAAAACAGTTTTCTCCCATTTGTAAATTTCTTTAATGTACGTTTTCCACCATGACAGAAATCCTCAAGATAGCAATATGAGATTTGACCCTGACATATATATATATATATATGAAGCCATTAGACAACAGAAAATGCACTTTTCTCTAGCAAATAAATTTATATGAATTTTTTATGAACCAGGGGGTCCTATTTTGGGCTGTAAATTGGGTATGTCTTATTCGTTGCCCTCCTAGAGATCAGTTACATGTTACAGAACAATTTAAAGTTGTCAGTGGGTCAGAATATTGGTATATTTAGGTTGTGCAATCAAAAAAAATTACAAATGTTATTTATTTCACTCTGTTTGGAGACCGATTGACGTTGTTTACAATCCAACATGGCTGCCGTTTCTATGGCAACCCGATAATTTATTAATGCGAAAGATATCTAAATTTTCATTTTAGACCACTCTAGTAGTAACTGCTATGTATCACATCATTTTATTGAGAGATAAGAAAGTTGAGAAATCCTGTAGCATAACCCCCTTAATATAAAAGTTGAATCAGAATGAAAAGTAATTGAAAAGCAACGAAATAGTACATGTCAACTGAGTGACGTGTCGTCCATGCAATAAATCTCAAGTGATGTGTCGTACTGAATCAGTTTAAAAAAAAGACGCATGCTAAGAAAATATAGGTACACCTGATTCAGTGTTTCGTCTTCTTCTATGCGCTCATTCTTATCAACCAAGTTAACCTCTCTTTGTGATCTGCCCGGTTTGTGCTGAGAACAAGAGTATGTGGTAAGAAAACATTTGTTTTACTTTTTAATTTAATAAAACTAGCTAGATACAACAAATCACAATAACCTACATCATCAAATAGCTTGTCCTGAGTAGAACTTTGCCATCTTAACAGACCTTCAGAATTTCTCCCTTTCGTAGGCTAGATGTCCCGCCTCTGCAGCATTCATGCTCAAACCATCAGTTACATCCTGAATCCATCTTCTCCAGGGTCTTCCTCTTTGCCAGGATGTCTCCTTCCATGCTGGTCTTCTCCAGCCCTTCGTGACTCTTTATAAGCCTAAAATACTTCCCTTTTCTCACTCTTATTTATAGCATCAGCCAGTTTTCTTTTATTTTGAGTTCTTTCTGGATAGATATATTTGGTCTCTTCTCTGTCCATGATATACGTAGGACTCTTCTATAACACTTATGTATATTATAATATAACTAAAAAATATGATAATATCATCAGTCATGGTTAGCTTAGTTTTAGCAGACATGAACTAAAACAGTCTGAGATCAAGACAGAGAAAGCTTATTATCAATATAAGAAAAAGGCTATCATCATTTTTCAGGACATGTAATGAGAAGGGGAGACTTAAAACACATTGCGACAACTGGTAAAATTGAGGAGAAACGAGACAGAGGAAGACAGTGAGAGAAAATTTTGAACAGACTGAATTCATGGCACGGAAGACCGTCAACATCTGAGATGATAGCAAACACCAGGGACAGAGATTTGTGGAGATCCATGATCGTCTACGCCAGCTGACACAGCACCTGATGATTATGATGAACTAAAAACAACATAACTTTGATTTCATCATCTACCAAATTCTGAGGATTATAGCAAATGGCTCCAGACTCATCGATTTACATAACCAGCATGATCTATTTATTGCCAACACACACTTCCAACATCTGCATATATACCTGGTATAAATGGAACAACTTAGACTGTAAAAGCTAAATAGATTTCATACTAGCCAAGAGGTTGAGAAAAAGGTCTATGATAGATGTAAAAACCATACCAAGTCTATGTATATACACTGACCACAAAGCAGAAGTTATGATTATTAGAATAAATAAGAAGAGTACTGGGGGCAGCACATGATTACAAAAGAGATAATCAAAGTCAATAAACTAGCAGATGTCAACACACAAGACACCCGAGTGGTTACCGGGTCCAAATTTGGGGTGTAAAGAATAGAACCACTGTTACCTGCCATGCATGTATAAGAGGCGACTAAGGTGGTTTGGGTGAAATCGGATGCACATGTCCTAAACGTGTAGAAGTCTATGCGTTTAGGGGCCTACTAAACAAATGTGCAACATATACACGTTCTTGGCAAAGATCAAACATATCACAAAGAGTGATTAAAAGTGGTCAGAAAGAAAACACCAAAGAAGAACACACTAGAGTCATATCTTCAAAGAATCACTGGTAACTTTCCTAGAAGATTGAAGGAATGCAGCAATAATTCTCATTTGGAAGAAGAAAGCTAGCAACTGGGATTGTTCGAAATACAGAGGAATAGTGCTACTGAGTCACACTGAAAAATAATTGGTAAAATACCCCGAGTCACAACTTAACAACTCAAAAATGGGATTCCAGAAGAATAGAAGCTGTATCGACACAATATTTACCCCCAGGCAGTTAGTGGAAAGGACTTTAGAGTCTGACAAACACCTAAATGTTGCGTTTGGGGACCAGAAAAAAGCATTCAACCGTGTATACAGGAACAAGTTGTAGAAAACATTTATTTATGGGGTTAATGACCACCTAATTAATCTATGCAATTGTCTCTATATAAACAGTCAGTATATGGTTATAAAAAACACGGGACTATCAGAAAAGTTCCACTCTGGGTCAAGAGTAAGACAAGGATGCGTATGATCATCTCTGCTTTTCATCACATACACCAATCAAATCTGTAAAATAGCTAACTGGAGACAAAGGGAACAACCTTATGAAACTCTTATTAACACATTTCTTTTTGCCAACGATCAGGCAATCATATCAACAACAGAGGAACAACTACAGCAACACATTAACAGACCTCATTTAACATGCAAAGAATAAACATCGACAAAACCAAAGTAATGGTATTCGCTAGAGAGGAAAACGCTACCAATATCACCATTGAAAAAATCCATTAAAACAAGTCAGACTTTACATACCTAGGGAGCATTTTATTAGGAAATGGAAGACATTTCTTTAAGCATACATGTCCCCATGAACACTAAAAAGAGCATTGTTCAACACAATATTTCTTCCAATATTATGCTATAATTACCAAATCTGAACGATGACATTAAATGATAAAAGAAAACTAGTCACAACAGAGATGAAGTGTATATGCAGAATGCTGTACCGCACACATCAAGAAGAGACCGGTTTAGAAATGAAGACATCAGAAATAAAGTGGGTACAACATCAGTACCGCACCTCATCAACAAATTAAAGAGCAATGCTTCCCTGATACAGTGGATACAAAGTAAAAGACCGTCCACACAAAAGATGGATCTCAGAGATAATAGAGACTATAAAAAACATGAAGCACACACAAAAAACCTGTTCTATAAATCTCTTCTTATCCTGCTGCTGTGAGGCAAAACAGGATTAGAGAATAGAAGAAGGTAAAACTTACAAGTTAATCAACATAACAAACAGATATCAAATCAGTATATAAGAATATTTCTTTATATACTTAATTTGTCTTATATTTATTATTTTTCAACTAAAGATTTACTACCATCCCGTGCCTACAATAATCGACACTCAGGGCGCAGAGCACGAGGCAGGCCAAGAACACGATGGATAGATAACATCTCAGAGTCCCTGCGAAAGCATGGACTGACAACGGCAAGCGCAACACGCCTGGCACAAGATAGAAAACTAACTCTCCCCACGACGCTTCACTGCAAATGTGGTTAAGATAAGATAAGATCATCAGTTAAACCTATTACGCCTAACGGCAAAAAAAGCAGAAAAAGACAAAAGAAAGAAAGAAAAAAGAAGGAATGACTTATTATGGTAAAAGGCATAGGAAAGTATACTAATCAACTTCTCATGGGTACGGTAAGCAAATGGACTTTAGGATGGCTACTGCAGCGGAGGACAGAGCACGAATAGGAATGCCCAATGTGCCATGACGCCGATCGCGTAGTATAACGTAATATAACATAGGAAAGTAATGAGCTGATGGCAGCACAAAAACAAATAATTGCTTACGTGCAAATGAAGCCAATCAACAGCCCCTCTAACATCTTGAAAAATTGACTTGTAAGATATGTGGATGCTTCCCATTGTAATTCCAGTCTTTGTTCTATCAAAGAAGAATAGAAAATCTCAATTAAAGAAAATATAAGTAAAATCCAGGTGATAATCAGATACAGAGACATGAAAGTAATTAACTTTGGGGTGCCGATTGGAAATTTGATAACACTCTTCGCTAGTAACCAAACAATCTGTGCTAATTCCGAGGTTTGAAGTTCAAGACCCTACCACATCTACTAATGGTGGTCCTTGAAACAGACTGCAAATCTGTAGTCTAGAAAAGCTGGTACAGATTAAAGGGAAAGCTATCTATACAAAGTGTGGGCGTCTGTTGTTTAAGCAGTAGTGAGTGCAATTCACAACCCAAACGTTCTGGTACAAACTCCGCGGCAGGCAGTTTGGAGGCAAATTCGTTTTCGTGGGATTTTTACAGAAGGTAAAAGTAGATCTCACCATTCAGAAAACAATGGCAAACTACTGAACGTATAATAGGTGCCTAGAAATTAAATGACTTGTTTACTGTGGTTGATGGCTATGTCCTGTAAAGGATATGCCACTATTTTCATTTTATCTATACATGGTGGTAATAGTGTAAGAACTGCATCCCATGGTGTGATATTGATCCCCACATCAGACAAACAATATCTCTGAGTAGCAGAGATGACACAAATACATATATAAGAAGTGGTTGGAAAGCTTGTCAATAAAAGAGCAAATGTCGGTGCCTGCACGAAAGGTGGTGCTACGCTGGTAGTGATGAAACTGTCATGGGCTGGAGTAGTGAACCCAAATACTACCAAGTGCAGAAACCTGAATGTGCTGGACGAAAAAAGGCAAGTATTGCAGTTGTACAGTTAACGCTGTAAACTAGCAGTGCAATGTACCCACGCTCTTGGCCCAAACCACAAACAGATCTCT
Organism: Arion vulgaris; assembly: GCA_020796225.1. Lineage (NCBI taxonomy): Eukaryota > Metazoa > Mollusca > Gastropoda > Stylommatophora > Arionidae > Arion > Arion vulgaris. The sequence continues at coordinate 68,370,056 of CM036753.1, read as the reverse complement.
GAGAGGGTTAAAAATGGTGTTCACAGCGAACATAAAATAAGACGAAGGACTTAAACTCTGTTTCTACCTGACAGGTTGTGCAGAGGAATCCCAAAATGGATTTAAGTCATGAAAGGGTAGTTAAGAGGTGTACCTGTACAAGGACACGAGAATATGATTGGAAATAGAACCGGAACATATATTTTTGACCATGTAAATTTAGAGAGACAGAAGGATGGCTAACAAAGGACATTCTGTATGTTGTCTTATTTTACCCTAACTGACTGACAGCTAAGAATTTTAAAATATTTTTCCCCATCTGGTTGAGAACATGTGGTGAAAACCCTCTGGGTATATGCACAGCTGGGATGGAATACCTGTGCTAGATACTGATTCTACTCACTCCATAATGGGCATGCTGCAAAATATCGAACAAGTCACAAAACATTACTTCTTCGAATGCTGCATATCAACCACTTGTCAGCCACTCTGTGTGATTTGTATGTGATCTGAGCCTAAGAGTCGCCAGAGTGGTTACCGGGCCCAAATTTGGGGTGTAAAGAATAGAACCACTGTTACCTGCCATGCATGTTGTAAGAGGCGACTAAGGAGGTTTGGCTGAAATCGGATGCACGTCCTAAACGTGTAGAAGTCTATGCATTTAGGGCCTACCAAACCAATGTGCAACGTATACATGTTCTTGGCAAAGATCAAACATATCACAAAGAGTGATTAAAATTGTCGTAAAGAACGAACGCGAAGAAGAAGCCTAAGAGTGACTGTACGTTGTACCAGTTATGCGCCTACAAGTAAGCCAGCACATCCGATTTCTGTGCTGCTTTTTATTTACTAGGTAGCTCCCTAGGACCTACATCAGTCGCCTTCTACGACATGCATTGTAGGTTGCAGTGGTACTATTCTTTGCTTCCCTTGCAGGCCCTGACACCACAAGGGTGACAAAACACCAAATTTATATGTTAAGTACACTAAGCACTGGCTCCAAAAGACAAACCAACTAGCAGTTCTATTTCTCAGCAACAACAGCTGCAGAAAACTGGCTTATTTATATAACACATGATAAAACAGAAACAATGTAAAATCTGCTTCAAAGAAATATTAAACATACTTGGTATATTCCTTGTTGTTGGCAAAGAAATCAACAACACATGCCAGCATGTAGGTTTCTGTGAAAATAAAAAATGTATAAAATAAACAGTAATATAAAACTTTAATCTAGATTTCTAAAATTATTTTAACACTATGCGTAAAAAATTATTGGTCACTGAACCGACATCATAGCACTCCTAGCAGAACGATAGGTGCTCAATCCCCACCAACAGATGTCAAAGGTAGCATACTGACAGGTTCCTGTCGCTTGTTGGTTAAACACACTCCTCCCTCTGCCCCTCAGGCATCCAATTCTACTTGTAAAATGGTAACTCTGAACACCTTAAGGGGGGATTCGGTCTTGAAAATCAAGAATCTATTTTCGTTGTTTTCATATTAATATAAAATTTGTATAAGCATTTTGAAAGAGTATGACTTAGAATAGTAGAAAAAATTAGTAAAAAAAAATGTCAAAGTGTTGCCATGGAAACAATACAAAATGGCTACCAAAAACAAAATTTCAAATCCCTAAGGCTCTGAATCTAATGAATGTAAATGAATTCTGTTTTCACTCTAAGGTGCGAATTGTAATATCTAAAATATTACACATGATTTTTAGGATATATTAAATATTTAATTTTTATAAATATTTTGGTAAAAATTCCTCAAAATGTGGTCAAAAAGCTGTTTTTGGAGGGTGTGTTTACACAAAAATTCATAAAAATGTAATATTTAATATATCCTAAAAAGGATCAGTAATTTTTTAGATATTACAATTGGCACCTTAGAGTGAAAACAGAATTCATTTATATTCATTAACTTCAGAGCCTTAGGGATTTGAAATTTTTGCTAGCTGCCATTTTGTATTGTTTCCATGGCAACTCGTGACTTTTTTTTTCTAATTTTTTCTACTATTCTAAGTCATAATCTTTCAAAATTGTTATACAAATTCTACATTAATACCAAAGCAAAGAAAAGGAGTCCCCCCTTAAATCGCTGCATCGATTAAACATCTATTTTAGTGTCCTTATGATAAAGGCAGTTGTCAAAAAAAGACCAAAGAACACACTCCTTATTCATCCTCAACCCAACCCCCAACAATTAATGTTGTTGATACAAGCCGGTCGGCTCTCTCATTGCCGCAAACCCCTGTATGCCCAGGACAGTTTAAAAAAAAAAACTAGAATTAGTTTAAACATTTGGAGTATGGTCAGCTATGGTTTGCTGATTTAGACATTAACATCTGTGATTTCATTCCTTAGATCTTATTCTCCATTATATATATAATCGCAGTCCATTATGACATAATATCGTTCAGCTCCTTCAGAAAATCAAACTCCTGCTGGAGTGGGCAGTCTTTAACATATATTTAATAGAACATTATAATCTTTATTACAATTAATTATGACTATGAGTTCATGGTTATTTATAGATGAAAGCAATTATAATACTGATATTTCACAGTGTTTAATTTAATCTGTGAAATAATCCAATCTTGTTTTCACATGTTGTATTGTTTAAAAAATGAATTTGTTTTACTCTGACATTAATGGAATGTAAGTGTAAGGGTCATGAGTTGTGACAAGAATGATTTCCGAGAATTTACACTTGAGCTGAAAGGTCTTATGTTACATGGAGCAGGTCTTTTATTTTTTTATCTTCGCATTAATGAAAAAAAAAATCCCCAAAATGTAGTTATTGCTTGTAAAACCACTATTTAGGTCGGTGTAGCACAGTGGGAACATAAACCTGTGAAATTTAATGGCCATATGGCTAGTGCAGTCGCCATGAAACTGTCAAGGTTAGGATTTTTTCTTTATGCCGACAGAAAAAAACTCATTGACCTTGCCAAGGAATTGCTGGGTCTCCGATTGGGAGTCTAGGCTCTAATCCATTCGGCCAGACTCTCCACATTCCCACTCAAAAGTGTTTAAAATTAAATTCTGTTGGATTTGTATTCCCATAAACTGCTCCCCGTAATGAAATACTCATGCTGGATCATACCTGGTATGTTGAAGAGTGTGTTCAGGACGTATGTTCTCTTATCATCCAATTGAATGTACTTGTTAGGATATAGATCAGCCACCTCATGACTATGGAGACAAAATTTAAGATTTCTGTAATTTTATGTGACTTCTTAAATGTAAATTGTGAGGATAAATGAATGAAATTTTACAATAAACCAAAGTTTATCATAAAATGTAAGAAGGTACAATGAATTATAAACTCTTCTAAACATTCTTCAGAGCTATGGTTGACTACAGGATGATTTCCTCTGAAAGAATTACATGTGTGTGTATCCTTTATCTGTGTTCATTAAAGGTATCCCTTTGTTACACTTTGCAGCTGTGGGGTCCAATATGAAACCTACTCCATGTTCTGCTCTTTCATTTAATCAAATCCAACAAATAATGTATAATTTCTGTTTCGGTCTACATCCTTGTTTCTTCATCCGTGTTTCTGCTACACCTATTATTATGATGTTTCCTTTCTTTCTTTGTTTTATAATATCATGTTTTGTTATTTATATTCCAGATATTGATGGCACTGATATTTTGAATCATTTCAGCTTCAGGCATATTCTAAACTCTTCACATTTCTTCTATGAGATCAAAACAATCCATGTCGGCATGGGATGTTGCAGTTTCATCAGCTTCCTCAGGTGGGTTAGGCAGTGCAAAGGTCTATCACATTAGGGAAATCATAAATTTACTCTGGTTAGAGGCCAGACAAAACACATCCCCAGCGTGTGGCACAATTTTGACAGGAATCCATCTTTGTAATCATTGTTGTCATTCTCCATAGCTCCAGATAACGGTTAATTATTTTTGAGCTAAAGATCATATTATCTTAGTATTCAAATTGATTTCTTTTTTATTTCCATATATTTATTTCTCAGAGCATACAAATTTTTTTCCTTTTTGTATTCCTATTTTAACAAGTTTTTCCAACTTTGTTTAAGTTGCTGCCCTGATATACATATATATATATATATGTCAACATCTTTAGCCTGTTATATGTTTTCTTTGTGTATCTGTGTAACCGTGTTATTATTGGTGGCATTTAATCTCATAAATTTTGTCTTTTCTCTGTGTATTTTTAAACCCTCTTGCTTTAACACATTTTTAGTGTAATAATTGTGTCTTGAATCTGGAAGCAGCTATGGGAAAGATGGGCTAGATTTCCTGCAAAATCTAGATCACCAAGCTGGCTAGTCAAATTCCCTGAATTTCATTTTTATTGTTCAATATTGTTGCCATGCTACAGTCAAAAAAAAAACATATGGTGTTACTGAATTTAATTTAGTATGTCTTTTGTAACAGTTGAGCTAGGTCTCAGAATCTGCAAGTGATAAATATTAAATGAACACTTACGGTTTCAGAAACTGAAATCCATGTACACATACAAGAATGTTGCCATGGGAATCCACCTTGAGTAGGTTGCCATAGATCTTGTCAAACCAAAGACCTCTGAAATTGCACACACAAAAATGTAGTATAAATATGGATACTGACCTCAAAATAAATATAGTGTAAAAATAGTAGAACTATATATATGTGTCCTAAAACTTAGACTACCACTCAAATTATTTAGCTCTGAAAATATTAAAATATATTAGACCTATACAAAACTAAAAATGGAAAAATGTATTACCTTAATGTAATGTCTTACAATTTTTAATTTCTCAAACAAACAAGGTTCAGTTAACTTCAGTTAAGAAGAAGAAGAAGTTAACTCTAGTTAGGATAAATTTATTATTATAAGATTATCTAGGATAAATTTATTATTATAAGATTATCGAGGATAAATTTATCAGTATCTTCTGCTTTGGTGATTTCTAGAAAACGAAGAATAAATTAAATGTAAATTTGTTTAGAAAATATTTATTTAATACTCGTCAGGATAATGTGAGTTTGAGCATAGAGCTTGAGCGTGTTCATATTAAATATTCAGCTGCTTAAAATTTCACATTACATCCATTATGTGCCAAATCTTGACTGTTTTTGTTTTAACTTCCATTTTCTTCTGCTTCTTCGAACGCTCCATATAGACCAATTGTTAACCACTCTTTGTGATTTGAATGTGATCCAAGCCTAAGAGTGATTGTGCGATGTGCCAGTTATGCATGTACAAGTAGGCCAGCACATCTGATTTCTGCAACGCATTTTCATTTACTAGGATAGCTTCAGTAAGGCCCCTACCTCAGTCACCTCTTATGACATGCCTTGTGGGCTGCAGTGTTACTATTCTTTGCTCCCCTTGAGGACTCCAACAGCACACTGACAAACTTCACATTTTGAGAAATTCCTTACCTTCTCACCATTAGCCTGAATAAATTAATTTAACTGAATAAATGTTACAAAAATAGAAGACACTACTATACACTATGTTTATGCAATGTGTTTCTCACCTCACTGGGAAAGATGAATCGTACTGAAAATGTTTGATTGCTTCAGGGTAACCAATCTGCACCAATCTCTCTTTTAGCAGATTAAACCCCATTGCCTCATAGACAGGAGATTTATACACTGAAATAATAACAAAATTGTAATCAATTCTTACCGTAAACTTTCATACTTGACAAGTTCATATTTATTTTTGCAATCTGCAACTTTAATCTCACTATGTTGTGATTTAATTTCCAAATACATCAATATTTCTTTCTGGTTAACTCTTCTTCTTTTCTCTAATCCTGTTTTGCCTCCCAGCGTCAGGATAAGAAGAGAATTCTAGAACCGGCTTTTGTGTACGCTTCATAAATAGTGTTTTTCGTCTAATCTGTTATCTCCTAGGTCTACATTTTGCATGGACTGTCTTTTATTTTGTATTCACTGTATCAGAGTAACATTACTCTTTGAGGCGCACTGTCTGTTGGTAATCTGCCTATAAAGCTGAACCATTTAATTTATTGTTTCTTAACTCTTTTAATGAAATGTGCACATCGTATAAGGACATAAAGTACATCTGATACATAATAAGAATCTAAGGACCAAGGTTGTATAAATTTAAAACATGAGAAGTAAATTCTAAACCAGTTTAGCAAAGATGTGTAAATAGCTTTGATTTAAATTTATTGATCTTCTTCTTCGTTCTCACTAGATTGTGACTTCGGATTCCCTAATAAAGGCAGCCATCTGCCTCAGATTATCAGCCACGCCATACAGTTTGTCTTGGACGCTAGTGTAAGTGGGCCACCTCTTTCTTCTCAAATCTGTATACTGGGGGCAGTTCTGTAGGATATAATTCCTATGATTTCTACTTCCCCATTTGTGCCAACTTCTTCCCACAGTAAGTTTTGGCCACCCCTGTGATGGTAGGTCTGACACTCTTACTGTGTGGCCAAATCTCTGAGGCAGATTGGCGACCGTAGAATCTGTTATCCCATTCCTCATTGTGAGGGTCGTTGCACCATGTTATGTGCCTTACGGCCTGGTGCATTCGTTTTCTGCAAGCATTTGTTTCGGGTTAGCATTCCCTAGCGAACATGTGCATCCTATTTCAGCCAAACCTCCTTAGTCGCCTCTTACGACATGCATGGCAGGTAACAGTGGTTCTATTCTTTACACCCCAAATTTGTGCCCGGTAACCACTCGGGCGATATATTGATCTAATGACTATGATTTAATTAGGACATAAGAACAACACAGGGAGTAAATTTATACCTAATTGCAAGTCTTAGGGTGCAAATGATATGACCTCTCTGTGTTTGACATAAGAAGAACAAAGGGAGTACATTTATACCTGATTGTAAGTTTTTTTGGGTACAAAACATATTACATCTCTATGCTTAACATAAGAGCAACAAAGGAAGTACATTTATACCTAATTGTAAGTCTTAGGGTGCAAAACATATAACATCTCTATGCTTAACATAAGAGCAACAAAGGAAGTACATTTATACCTAATTGTAAGTCTTAGGGTACAAAACATATAACATCTCTATGCTTGATATAAGAGCAACAAAGGAAGTACATTTATACCTAATTGTAAGTCTTAGGGTGCAAAACATATAACATCTCTATGCTTGACATAAGAACAACAAATGGAGTACATTTATACCTAATTGTAAGTCTTAGGGTACAAAACATATAACATCTCTATGCTTGATTTAAGAGCAACAAAGGAAGTACATTTATACCTAATTGTAAGTCTTAGGGTACAAAACATATAACATCTCTATGCTTGACTTAAGAGCAACAAAGGAAGTACATTTATACCTAATTGTAAGTCTTAGGGTGCAAAACATATTACATCTCTATGCTTAACATAAGAACAACAAAGGAAGTACATTTATACCTAATTGTAAGTCTTAGGGTGCAAAACATATAACATCTCTATGCTTGACTTAAGAGCAACAAAGGAAGTACATTTATACCTAATTGTAAGTCTTAGGGTACAAAACATATAACATCTCTATGCTTGATATAAGAACAACAAATGGAGTACATTTATACCTAATTATAAGTCTTAGGGTACAAAATATATAACATCTCTATGCTTGACTTAAGAGCAACAAAGGAAGTACATTTATACCTAATTGTAAGTCTTAGGGTACAAAACATATAACATCTCTATGCTTGATATAAGAACAACAAATGGAGTACATTTATACCTAATTGTAAGTCTTAGGGTGCAAAATATATAACATCTCTATGCTTGATATAAGAACAACAAATGGAGTACATTTATACCTAATTGTAAGTCTTAGGGTACAACATGCGTAACATCTTTATGCTCTCATTTTTGTTAATTATAAAATTGTCTTATCTAAATTATTTGTTTACATTTCTCTGTAGTTATCTCAGAACTTTTTGTTTGATTTATAAGTTATTTTTCTTCTTACAGTTTTTGGAATTCTTCCACTACAATCCTGGGTGATACTAGTTATGTGGTAATTCAAAAATAAATATTGGTTACAAGACTGGTACCGAAATATTATTCTTACCAGCAAGTGTATAGTCCATATCAAATCCATAGAACTTGATTTTATCAAGGTGTAGACCACGATTAACAAAAATCCTGAAAGGAAATGCAGTCATTATTGCAATGTGTTAACCATAATATGTAATATGCAACAGTGATACTTTCCCTGACAACAGCTTGTGCTGGTCTGATACTTTGCCTCCAAATACACAACACTGAACTCCCATCAGTAACAGTGCATCAAAACATAAAACATTTCTTTGCTCTTATCATACTTATCTTGAAATACTATATGTCTGTGACACAGAGAGTGATGGGTAAAAATGAAGATTAAAAATAAAGAACAAAACAAAAACATTTAGCATCATTATCATCATAAAGGTCATAAACAGTAACACATCAACACAACTGGAATATTTTTTTAACATGCTTGTCGTTGTAAAATGTAATCCTCTGCATGGCTGTTACAGATTAAAATCAAATGAATCCTACATACCTATTTTGTGGCTCACGCTTGAAAACTTTTAAATTTGCATCTGTGCCATTATTTGCATGACCGTTGGCGACAAGCATGCCCTCTTGTGGTTCACCAGTAGACATGACAAGACTCTCTTCTGGGCTATAAGTCAGTGATAGTGCTTCTAACAGATGAATCAGGCTGATAAAAATTTATATATATATTTATTTCAGCAAATAATAACTATTTTCATAATCTTAGTTACACATTAACAAGATGTGATAAAATAATTTTAATCAAATTTAACGAAGGATTCGGAAATGTATATAGTTACTCATTAGATAAATATTTCTTTAAATTTATGTTTCATAGGACTTCATGGTTTTTTGGGAGAATCATCTTCATCGGACATGTAAATAATTGCGACGATCTCCTCCCAACCGTTAATTTCAGCGTTTTTAGACTAACAACTCCTGTTCTGTGTTGATTGATGTGTCTACTGGGGTTTCTCTTGTGGTTTTCATGTCTTGCCACACATATCGGTATGCATAACTTGAGTAACTGAGATTGAGAATACCATTTATCTTCTTCGCTGAAATCTTCAGAGCTTATGCTTTCTCTTAGAGTGGTGATGATTTTGCTTTTATCCATAGAAGACCCATTCGCAATAGTAGCTTTGCCCGCCAGTGCATCTACTCTCTCATTGCCTTTCCCCTCAGAATGACTTGGGACAAAGATGAAGATAAATATCTGGATTGTCGCATTTTGTATTAATTGCATCCACTGCCTTCGTGCATAACCGGTTCATGGTTCAATCCGTAACCAGCGCTTACTCTTAACAATTGATATTATAGCTATTCTTAATGTGAAAATTACATTTGTTGAAAACTTGTCTAATCAGTACAGGTTAGAATGAGCATAAATTTCATTTGTCCACCTGGTAACTATAAGTTTACATGGACATCCTAATCCAATAGCTTGTCCTGAGAAGAACTTTGTCACCCTAAGAGTCCTTCTGAATTTCTCTCTCTTAAAGGCCAGACATCCTGATTCTGCAGCCATCATGCTGAAATCATTAGTCACATCCTGAATCCATCTTCTATGTGGTCTTCCTCTTTGCCGGGATGCCACCTTCCACAACGGTCTTATCCAACCCTTCATACCTATCCATATGTCCAACATACTTTCAATTTTCTCATTCTTATTTGTAGCAAGTCAGTTTACTTTGATTTTAGTTCTTTCTGGGTAGATCTATTTGCTCTCTTCTCTGCCCATGATATACAGAGGACTCTTCTGTAACACATATTCAACAGCTAATATATGTTTTCCAAGTGTCTTGTTAAATGTCTATGTTCACACCCATATGTTGCCACTGGGAATATGCATGCTCTTAGTATTCTGATCTTTGTTTTCCTATCAGTTCCATTTCATGTGTAAGTTTTTGTAAGGATATGTTTATTCTTCTTTTATTTTTTTCATTTTATTTCTGTCTCTTGTTATCAGTGAACCGAGATGTTCAAAACTGTTCACATTTTCTAACACTTGATAAAAATATCTTTTGTCATGCTTGTTTTATGCTTTGTTATTATTTTTGTTTTTGATACATTGAGATATAGACGTTGATTTTTGCTTTTCTCTTGCATTGTCATTAATTTTCCAATCCCTTTTTGCGATGTCGGCAGTAATACTGTATCATCAGCATATCCCATGTAAGGTATTTCTCTTCCTCCTATTATAACATGATTGTATTGCCCTTTTTTCATTATCTTCTGTAAGAATCCTCATGATGTTTTCAACATATATATTAAACAGACAAGGTGAAAGAATGCAACCTTCTCTGACTGCTTGCCTTAGGTCAAACCAATCTGATGAATCATCGCATGTTCTTACAGTCACCATTTGATCACTTTACAGTTCTTTGATGAATTGTATTAAATGTAATGGATGTCCCATTTCTTGTTTTCTATGAGTGTCCACATGTTAATCATGGGATCAAGTATATCGGTATTATATCTAAATCCAGCTTGTGTTATATTGATATTTAAAAATATTTTTTAGTCTTCCCAAAATTATTTTTAGTAAGATTTTACTGTCAAGGCTAATCTGGGTCACTGACTGTATCTGTGAGTGACATAGTAACCGTCTTCATCTTGTCACTTGTTTTATATCCTTTGCTTGATAAAGACCTTTTAGTCGATACGTCGCTGTATCTTGTTTTTGTACTTTGTAAAACTACATTACTTCCTTTTTTACATGTTTCATCTTTGTTATATGGTTTACTGCAGTCTTCCCTTACCATTCCGTCTTTTACTGCATTTAGCTTTGGTTTACAAGTTTTGGTCATTGTTACTTTGAATATCTCCTGCACTCTCTCTTTCTTCTGATGATCTTCCAGCCCAGCACAACAGTTTGTTACAAATTGTTTTTTAAATTTTCTTTATGTTCTTTCTTTTGTTCTATTTTGTAGGCTATCCTATTTTCTTCTTTTATGCTCCCTATGCCTTTTTCTCCCTTCTCTGCTGTATGAGGTCTAGTGTACCGTTTGCAATCCAGTCATTCTTTGTGTCCACATGGACACTTCCATCAACTGTCAAGAATACATGATGTAATAAACAATAGTATACAGCAGTCTGGCCAAATGGATTAGAGCATGGCTCTCAGTCGGAAGACCCGTGTCGGATTCATGGTAAGGCCAAGGATTTTTTCTGTTGTGGGCATAAATGAAAAATCCTAACCTGAGCAGCTATGCTGCGACTGCACTGGCCATTAAATTCCTCAGGCTCTCGTCCCACACTGCCGTAAAGAACGGCACTACAGGCAGTAACGATAGTTGTTATTTTTAATACATCAGTGTTTTCTAACGTTTCTATATATTGGGGTGCACATGACTGATGGCTGTGGAGGCATGGGAGTTGTGTGGATTGTAGTAATAATAATAATAATAATACTAATAAAGTAATATGTAATAAAATAATAAACAAAATATTAATCCTGACTGAACTTTTTTTTTTTTAACAGAGTGTGAAAATTAACACAGAATATTCACAGCAAGTTGAGAAATTTCTGGTGCTCTGTGCAAATTCAGAATTTACAGGATACTCACTTTTAACATTTTAAGATGAGTGTGAAAATGACACATTTTTTAACATATGGATACGCTTTCATTTCACAATAAACACACAGATTTTCCTTATTATTCAATAAAACAATAATGATCATTCGATCCCGAATTAAAAGTGTAGTTCCGCTTATGTTAAAACATGCTTTTAAATTACGATCGACAGTAATTAATAATTGCTGCACACCTTCTGTAGTTAGTCCTGAATAAGTTATATCAATAGAGAACTCACTGATAGATAAAGAACCCACTGCTCCTACTATGATCTCTACTTCTTCCTCGAATGCTTCATATCGACTACTTGTTAACCACTCTTTGTGATTTGTATGTGATCCAAGACTAAGAGCGATTGTACATTGTGCCAGGTATGCACCTACAAGTAGGCCAGCATATCTGATTTCTGCAAAGCTTTTTATTAACTAGGTAGCTTTCCTAGGCCCCTACTTCAGTCGCCTCTTACGACATGTCTTGTAGGTCGCAGTATTACTACTCTTTGCTCCCCTTGCGAGCCCAGGCAATATACGGGCACTAGAATGAACTAAAACTGCCTGTTCCACTTCTTGGGAGTTAAAATCATGTGGCAGCCGCTCTCTCAAAGCAGAGTAGGTTCAGATGTGCTATTTCTTTGAAGGTATGAGTTGAGATTGTGCTTTCTCTGGTGAAAAAGCAATGGGTGGTTGGGGTGGGCATCAGGAGGATAAAAGCAAATAAGACTGCAAAAGTGAGAAGATTGTGCTTATGGTAGTGATGTGAAAAAAGTGAAACCCACTGTTGTTCATGAATTCTTTTTTAAATTGAAATTCTGATTAACATTAGGGCAGATGAAGTATAGGGCATAATACAGTATTAATGTGTTCATTAACAGAAAAAGGTCTAAAGACAAAAGATTTACTTAATTGCACTCAGTTTTTCAGATATGGCCCTGTCTCTCTCTCTCTCTCTCTCTGTAGAAATGAAAGGCTCCCCTGTCGGGTTACTGCCGAAATTACGAACTCCGTAGCTCTGCAACAATTTTAGGAATCTCTAGAGAAAATCCTCCCGTGAACAGCACGTGGCCCAGATTCGAACTCCGACATTTGGAACGCAGGGCAAAGGGCTTAACTACAGGTATAATATTATACAGGTTATCTTATCTCCCGGAGTTACAATTATTGATCAAAATGATTACAACTGAAGTGTTAACAAAATGTGATGCAATCGGTTCAGAAAGCAATAATAATTAACTGATTTCCTCACCAAGGATCGGTGTCCGCTGTTACCTGTAAACTATTCTATATACTTAAATAGCTTATGCAATACAATCATACTATACTACACTTTTAATTGTTAACATTAACTGGCTTAGCAAAAACAGCTAGACGAATGGAAAATTATAAATAGCTATCTAGTATAAGTATCTAGACAAACGGTTTCGTGACAAAATTCAATTAAATACAACTAACTTTCATTTTCATACTAATTAAATCAGCCACAAATTGCTTACCTGAAAGTATATGAATAGGTCTGGCTCGATGAATATTGAACTATTATACTTTATTTTTAACCCTCCGTTATTTTACTTCTAGCCTGTTCTGTGTTCAATTTCTTCTAGCTCTTGACTCTTGTCTCTGTTGTTAGTCTGTGGCAGAGTGTTCCTATCCTTTTGACCTACAAGTACTTTGATGTCTCAGTGTAACGGTAATCTATAATATCAAAAGCAGCTCACAGCTAAAGAAACAGGTGGTCTTTATTTTGGTTTTGCACTTTCAAATGTTCATAGACACCAGTATCATATGCAATTGAGGCAAGATCAAACGCAGTGACCGACTTCTCGAAACGAACAGCTGATATTTGTATACGGAACACAGACGATATACGAATATAGTTTCATGGAAGACGGAAGTTCACAAAATATACACAACATGATCACGTGATACCAACTCTTTAAACTTGAGCCTATTTAAAGTGCACGCTATTAGGAGAAGCTTTGCCTCACTATTTCGTACATCGTACGCGTGCTAGCAGTGTGGATGACAAGGGTCAGCTTATTCTAATAGCAAATAAAAGCTATTTATGTAAATAAAACGTAGTTTTTTTTCCAGTGTGAAGTCAGCATTGCGATCATGGGCGTTGACATACTTTTTCCCGAGGGGTATGGGTACAGGGGTTTGGGGAAGCGGGGGGCCGAGAGCCAACTTCTTACAACTGTCTAGTTCATAGATTCCCAAACTTTTCGGCCCACCGCCCATTTTGCACAACTTAAACTTTGTAACGCCTCCCTCCACATTATAACAGTTTGTCAACGCCCCCCTCCCACATATATACATGCTCTATTTTTCTCTTTGACATAGAAAATTGATATATATTTATGTAATACATGGTCAATTTTCAAATGATTATATGTATGAAATAGAAAATTGATGAAAAAATGGATCGTGTAATACGGGCATAAGATGAATAAAAATGCAGAATTCAAATTTTAAATGATTATTCAATCGCAAAAATCAAGAAAATAATTATTTTAAAATATTTATTATTTTCTTCTTGAGCCACCGACCCCTAGTCGCAAAAAGTCTTGAAGAGACTATGTCACTTCTATCAAAATAAAATGTTTCCATCACGTGTGATTTCAAAGCCAACACGTAAGCTCAATCATATAAGGTCACATTTTTAGTTACATCGGAGATGAACGAAAATTCTCTGCCATTGCATCATTTGATACATTTAAAAAATGTAATTTCCTTCTGTCTTAATCTGTTTCAGTTTGGAATATCTTCATTACACTTCGGACATGTCCGTAGGTGCTGCGATCTCCTTCGCAATATCTCCAACAGCGTCCAACGACTGATCGAAATAGTTCGATTTGTATTGATGAGCCTTCTCATATACTTGTTGTGCTATTCTTTTCTGGCCACTCCAATCTTCAGTCCCAGCTCTCGCAATCTAGTTGTTGGCGTTGATTAGCTTAAATACAAATCTTCTTTGCTGCTACACTGTATGAGGGCGTTCAAAATGTCATCTCTATCCATTCTCTGGCCCCCTGATATGGTGGCAGAGACAGCCAGCCTGTCTGTTCTCTCATTGCCAACGACACCCATGTGTCCCGAAACGAAGATAAGTGATTCACCTGCGCACCGAATCAGTTTCCACATTTCGGGTCATACTCAATGAATCATTCAGAATGCGCGCATAAGTGTAGTTTTGTGATTCCAGCCAGAGTAGTGCCTTAGTCACCGCTAGTTTCTTAATCTACCACCATGAAACAATCGAGAGAGCGAACAAAAGGAACACTACAAAAATATAAATAATGTGCATGCTTATTCCCAGTGGAACGTATTGGTGTGAAGAATGAACATTTAACAAGGCAGCGGAAAAACATACATGGGCTTTTGAATATAATTGTTACAGAAGAGTCCTCCTTATACAGGGTGTTCAAGATAAAAGCGGTCTGTGAATGGAGCTAATCTGGCACATATGTATGAAAATGAGAAGGTTCATCTATGACGTAGTTTAGGTCAAGGTTGTGTGACGGTATGTAATTGTAGTGCGGGAAGGGGCGATGAACAAATGTGACGTGGGACGAGCTAGTCAGAACCGGTTTAAATAGTAAATTAACACAACGCGATAGGTTATCTGGCAACTTTCGATTTGTCAATGGGGCTGCAATTATCTTGAACACTCTGTATCATGGACAGAGAAGATAAGAAATTACATATATCCAGAAAGAACTCAAAATCAAAGAAAACTGACTGATGTTACAAATAAAAATGAGAAAATGGTAGTATTTTGAACATATAAAAAGATACGATGGGTTCGGGAAGATTATTATGGAAGGAGGCGTCCCGGCAAAGAGGAGAAGAAGAAGGCAACGGAGAAGATACATTCAGGAATTAACTGATGTAAGTGATCTGCCATATGAGAAAGATAAATTCCGAAGGATTGCTAGAGTGGCAATGCTCTGCTCAGAAGGATATTTGATGATGACTGGACCGAAAAGTGCATGTTTTGCAGTTATGCTGTAAACATAATACAACGTATTTAAATTCAACAATCTCAAATCTAATATAAATCCCAATAAATTCTTTATAATATGTTTATACTAAAAAGAACGCCAAATAACAAGTGCACTCTGATTTCATGCGTGTCCGTTACAGATCCACTAGATACCATAGAACAGAGCTGTTCAACGCGGCTTCATGGCGCCTTTGATATACATTTTTTTGGCGCCATATTTTACTACCCAGGCTTTAACAATAATCAAGATTCCAAGAAAAAAAAATAGTATTTATAAATAACAGCATGCTTCAGATTTGTTGGCAGCACTTCCCAGTACAGGGTCTTCACGCTTTTGCAATCTTGTTTTGTTTTGTAACCATTATGCCCACCTCCCTTCCCCAACCCTCATTAATGGAGCAGACATTTTCAGCTAGTATGAGTAGTGTGTTATTTAGTTTGTAGGGATCATATTTTCTAAATTGATATTGTAACAGTGGTTCTCAACCTTTTAGCAGATGGCGCCCCCTTGTAGATGAGGCCAGACTCCCACGCCAACTAATTGCTCTAATTTTCTCCGCCAATGAACTGTAATATTGAAAGAACCAACCCAAAAACATCGATGTTTCTCACTCTGAGTATTATAATAGAATTTCCATTAAACGCATTAACATTGACAGTGAGAAATGTAAACATTAAAAAAAAAGTGTTTGACAAGAAATTTGAGAAAAATGTCAACATGAGTCGATATCTATGATGTTCTTGGTTATTTTTTAGAGACAAATTTGAACTTACAGTTTTTATTTTATAAAAAAAACACCTTATTTCAACGTATTCAAGCCTCCCTGGGGACGAGCGTTACTCAGATTGAGAATCACTGTATCACGTCTTATTTTGTAATAGCCAAGACAGTATACACAGTCTTCTACAAAAGAACCTCAGGAAAGAAGGCGAGAGGAAGACCACGAAAAAGATGATAAGATGGCATAGCAGAATCCTGTCAAAGAGCAAAAAAAACAATCACCCAAGCCACCAGAACAGCGCAAGACAAAAACAGAAAGCCACGACACTGGGCAACAATCTGGTAGCAGTGTGACCACAAAAGAAGAAGAATAAAGGTAGGGATTCAAATTGCAGGTTTTAAAATTAATTTCATTTTATTATTGACTATATTTTTAAAAAAACAGTAAATATACATATTTAATATTGTTGACTTTAATTCTGACTGATAATTCAATTTGAATGAAAGTAGTATTTGCTCAACGCAATTGTTTTCAATTTAAAAAGAAATTACACTGGCACGGTTTTAGAACCCCCAAAGCTATGTTGATAAATATTCGCACAAAAATCACAAACATTAAATCGATGTTTGTTGGAGAAACTCAAAGAAACTAAACGATACCTCGTGTCAACAATCTACATTGAAGTTAAAGGATTCTTCTTCTCTTCCACCATTGACTTCTTTATAGAAGTGTTGAGGGTGAAACGTAGTGATCTTATGTGTGCTTGTTCTCTTCCACCATTGACTTCTTTATAGAAGTGTTGAGGGTGAAACGTAGTGATCTTGTGTGTGCTTGTTCTTCTCTTCCACCATTTACTTCTTTATAGAAGTGTTGAGGGTGAAACGTAGTGATCTTGTGTATGCTTGTTTTAAGGCACTTTGTAAGCTGATATTCATGTTCGTAAGGCTGTTCTTGATGCCGTCGTTCCATCTTTTGCGTGGTCTTCCTCTTGCCTTGTACTCATTATACTTTTTCTGTGTGACTCTCTGTTCATAGTTCATAAGTACGGTTCCAAATTCACTGCAACGGGTCACCCCATAATTGCTCCGTTCCTGTGCCAATGAAAATCATACCAAATGCTAACAACTGTGAAATGTTTCCTGTGTGAACTAATTCCAGAATGAAACAGCCGCGTACCGCCACAAAAGAAACCTGCACTGTATAAAATGCATATGGCCGTCGCTAATGTAGCAACACAAAACTGTTCATCACTTGAATTGCAATTCTTGTCGAAGGAACATCAATCACGACAAAATCCAGCTTTCTGCACCCGCAATATAACTGCATACGGCAGATTGAGCTTGTTCGTCATAACTGCTGTCCGCCATTTTCTGAATACACACCAACACACAACAAACGCACGGTTGACACAGCAAAAGCATTCCATGTAACATTCATAGCTCACAGCGTTGCTCAAGCACTAACTCAGTAGCTCGGCAAACGAAACCGGAAAATACCCGACCAAACATGTCGGAAATGCGCTAGCAAAGTCGTATTCAGAATCAAACAGTTCTGACTCTGAATGGCCCTCTCGCATTCCGCCATTGCTGGCCATGTTTTCCTGACCAGGTGACTCTCTGTGGTAGGCGATACCAGGGCATTCTGGTCAGGTGTCCAAACCATTTAATCTGTTGTTCTTTTATGAATTGCATGACTGGTTTCACATGCAGTCTCCTTCTGATTTCTTCATTTCTAATTTTGTCTCTTATTGTTACACCTGCAGCTCTTATAAGACACCTCATCTCTGTCGTTGTGATTTTCCGCTCATTAGCTGCTGTTATTGGCCATGTTTGACACTGGTAACATAGTGTTGGCCAGAAAATCGTTCTTATGAGATTTGCTTTAGTTGTTAGCGATATCTCTTTATGTGACAACAGTGGTGTTAATTGTCCCAGTACTTGGTTAGCTTGGTTAAAGGATTCTTCTTCTTCTTTTGTCGTCACACTGATACCGGGTTGTTGCCCAGTGTCGTGGTTTTCTGTTTTGTCTTGCGCTGTTCTGGTGGCTTGTGTGATTGTTATCTTTGTTCTTTCACAGGATTCTGCTACGCCATCTAACCATCTTTTCCGTGGTCTTCCTCTTGCCTTCTTTCCCGATATTCTGTTGTAGAAGACTCTGTATACTGTGGAGTTTGGATGCATTCTTATTAAGTGACCAAACCACTTCATTCTTTGTTTATCTATGTAATTCAAGCACGGTTAAAGGATTGGGGAGGGAAAATTATTGTTACTTGACTACTTATAGCTACGATACGCCTGTGTGGTGCTGGGGCTCGCAAGGGGAGCAAAGAACAGTACAATTGAGACTTACAATTCATGTCGTAATTGTAGGGAGGGGAGGGGCCTAGGAAAGCTACCCTAGTATATAAAAAGCATAGCATAAATAGAATTGCTGGATTATTTGTAGGCGCATAACTGACACAATGTACACTTGCTCTTAGGCTCAGATCGCATACATATCATACGGAGTGGTTAACAAGTGATCGATATGAAGCGTTCAAAGAAGAAGAAGAAAACTACGATAGAAACTGGGGTGAGAATGTTTACTACAAAAATGGGGTGAGAATGTTTACTACAAAATGGGGTGAGAATGTTTACTAAAAATGGGTGAGAATGTTTACTACAAAATGGGGTGAGAATGTTTACTACAAAAATGGGGTGAGAATGTTTACTACAAAAATGGGGTGAGAATGTTTACTACAAAAATGGGGTGAGAATGTTTACTACAAAAATGGGGTGAGAATGTTTACTACAAAAATGGGGTGAGAATGTTTACTACAAAATGGGATGAGAATGTTCAATATGACAAAAATGGGAGTGAGAATGTTTACTACAAAATGGGGTGACTGGACTGCACATTTGTACTCACTAAAGCAACTGTTGGTATGTAGTCAGATGTGAAGTCCGTACACTGTATTCGAAAACGTAAACAAAGTACTGTAGTTTTACAAAATGCAAAAACAATAACTATACGATCTAGGAAAGTATTTGTTTTTGTATTTTGTAAAACTACAGTACTTTATTTTTACGTGTTTCACCATTGCTACATAGTTTTACTGGAGTCTTCCCCTATATCTATCATACTGTATTCCTCACGTATCGAATAAGTTTATGGACAGATAAATGAACAAATAGATTTATCTGGAAAGAATTCAAAATTAAAGAAATCTGGCTGATGCTACAATAGCAAAAATGAGAAAATTGAAGTATTTTGGACATAAAAAAACACAAAGCATTGGAGATCATTATGGAAGGAGGCGCTAATTGTGACAAAGACGAGACAGACCACGGTAAAAATGGATTCTGGATGTAACTCATGATTTAAACATGCCTGCTGCAGAGGCGGGACATTTGGCATCAGAGAAATTCCGAAGGTCTGTTAAGGTGGCAAAGTTCTGCGTAGAACAAGCTATTTGATGATGATGGAAATCACAACCTTCTCCGGAGACAAACGACAAAACGGCCAAGATCATATTGTACTTGCAAATATGTTAACGTTTCTTTCATTTGTTTAAATCATTGATTAAACGAAAGAGTGTATGAAAACAAGATTATAAACATTCTCACCCCATTTCACGAACGATGTACATCACCCGCAACACCGCATAACAGTTGGTTTTCATTCGCGTTGCATACTTATATTTCTACATAGCATCCAACAGTTATGAAACTTAGCTTGGCGTTGGACCAGATAGAATAAAAGTTCAACAACAACAAACAGTTATGAAACTTAGCTTGGCGTTGGACCAGATAGAATAAAAGTTCAACAACAACAAACAGTTATGAAACTTAGCTTGGCGTTGGACCAGATAGAATAAAAGTTCAACAACAACAAGCAGTTATGAAACTTAGCTTGGCGTTGGACCAGATAGAATAAAAGTTCAACAACAACAAACAGTTATGAAACTTAGCTTGGCGTTGGACCAGATAGAATAAAAGTTCAACAACAACAAACAGTTATGAAACTTAGCTTGGCGTTGGACCAGATAGAATAAAAGTTCAACAACAACAAACAGTTATGAAACTTAAGCTTGGCGTTGACCAGATAGAATAAAAGTTCAACAACAACAAACCTTGAAAACAAAAAGTAAATAGGGAGTGAGAAAAAAAAGACAACGTGCTTAAAAAATAGGTTATGTTATGCTGTGAATGTTTGCCTGTCTGACTGTTTTTTCATCGCTAGATCTGATTCCATATGTTCCCTCTTTTGTCGTCTTAACCTGTGCGGATATACATATATATATAGTAGAACCCCGATTAACCGGAACCGTCTGGACCAGGGCTGTGACGGATAACCGAATAGACGGATAACAGAAATACATATGTATAGTAACGTGGGTTCACTGCGGGCTTTGGACGTAAATGGAAACAAATTCTTTAAAAGTGAATGATACATACATATTGTATTTAATTTGACAAAACGATCAAAATAAACTTGAGTATACAAGTAGTAAAGTACAGAAGTGTATTGTGATACTAACTTACGTTACTTTAAAATAATCTGTCATCTCCTTCTGTGTCTTTGATGCTAAAGCTTTCTGCGCGGCGATATTCCGTATCCTACGCAGCAGTAGAATCTGTGTTGCATTTGCCTCCTCTTGCATTTCAAACCAGTCGCGTCGATGCACTTTGATAACATTTTTTCTGCCTCTGAGTGGCTAGTTGTAGGTGTTTGGTTACGAACTAGTCCTTCATTGTCATCAACATCTTCTTCTTCAATGGTAGTCACACTAGAAACAATTTCACTATCGTTCACAATGTCAAAGCCTTCATTCATTTTGTTACATTCCAAAAAAATCAAACCATTGGTACATCACATTATCCAGCTGGTCAAATTTTGCCGGTTTCATGGTTTTACGAGTCTGAACAACTCCATCGGTGCTTTACATTTTTGACACATTGTTCTTAATAACACCGAAATTGATGATGAATATTTTCAGCGATTAAACGAGTTTGTAATTTCACGTTGTACAAACAGAACTGAATATATGAGGGACAGAATGAGAAATATATTTAATCAGTAAACCATGGGAACAATCAGCATGCAAACCCTTCGACTTGTGCTGCTAAGACTTAAAAGCTATTGGTATGGTCCGAATACTATATGGT
Organism: Arion vulgaris; assembly: GCA_020796225.1. Classification (NCBI taxonomy): domain Eukaryota; kingdom Metazoa; phylum Mollusca; class Gastropoda; order Stylommatophora; family Arionidae; genus Arion; species Arion vulgaris. Next base: position 68,348,609 of record CM036753.1, on the reverse strand, counting down.
TAGTTTTAACAAACAATATAGAGAACATCATAGAGAGGCTAACTTGTGTGGTTAGTTTCAACAAACAATATAGAGAACATCATAGAGCTAGAGGCTAACTTTACAGCACAATAAAAAAAAAGTCATCATTATAATTGACAGCCCGTATTAAGGGCATACGTATGTTGAATCAGAGCCAACTATAAACTGCTGTGGCTATAGCCTGGCTGTGGTTGAATACAGATGTTGTCTACATCAACCAGAACACAATGATGGTGTGTTTATACAATATGATTGTCTGGTTATTTATTTATGTAACATTTTCTCCTAAATACGTTAGCCGAAATTGGACGTGCCTGTTCTACATACTCTTAGGGCATAAAAAGGGGGCGCAGAGTATTTACATTCTTGGCGCAAACCCCACCAATCACAAACATTGGTTAATTAGTTTGAGTTAAGCGAACGCATGCAGCAATATCTAATGACTGTAGTTGACGACCATTATGCTATTGAAAACCTCTTCTTTCACAAGAAGTATTTGTTTAAAGTTAATGGTTTCAATAACAAAACAAATTTAACTAGGTGTTTAGCTGTTACTTATTATGGAGACCCCCAACTACGTGGTTAGTCTTCTTACCTTATATATGTTTGTTTTATTGTCCACGATTTGTTGTCACTCCTGTGCTCTCTTTGCACTTATATTGTTTCGTAAGCATTGGATTTTCCTCAGTTTTTTTTTTCTCCCAGTAAAGCTAACGAATTGTATGTGCCTGTTTTGATAGCGAATTTCAATAGTCCATACGTTTTCTACTCTCTTTTTGTTTGATTTTGAAAAATGCAACGCCGAGCGTCTGTGTTGCGTTTTTCTTCTTCTTCTTCGAACGCTCCATATCGACTACTTGTTAACCACTCAGTGTGATTTATATATGATCTGAGCCTAAGAGCGATTGTTCGTGGTGCCAATTCATATATAGCCGTCCATCGCAAGCGATGATGACAACAATCTCAGACGTGTACTGTTGCACCTCTCTTGTGTGTGCGGAGGTGACTGTAGAGCCCAATCCTAGAACAGAATCCCCGACCACAGGTGGGGCATACATGATCAAGGTTAGATATGTGCGTGTTGTGTGCTCTGTCTTTTCGCGCTGCTCGTTTTCTCTGTGACTTAACAATACGATGATTCTCAGCTATTCGGGTTCCTCTTTGTTGTTACAGCGCCACATTTGGCGATCTTGCGCAAGGATTCCCAGCACGTATTGTCTATATCGAAGCATTTCAGAGACACTTTAAGAGTGTCTTTAAAGCGTTTTTCTGTCCACCAGCTAAACGTCTGCCCCTTCAAGCTCGCCATACATCAACTGTTTTGGGATGCGTTTATCAGGCATTCGAGCAACGTGACCGACCCATCTCAGTTGGGCCTTCTGCAATAGGGTGTTGACGCTTGGGATCTTTGCTCTTGATGCGCCTACAAGTAGACCATCACATCCGATTTCTGCGATATTTTTTTATTTACGGTACAATATTTTTATGATAGCTTCCTAGGTCCTACATCAGTCGCCTCTTACGACATGCCTTGTAGGTCACAGTAGTACTATTCTTTGCTTCCCTTGCGAACCCGGGCCCCCACGGGCGAGCTGCTTTTAAATTTCACCCCTACCTTTCAAATTTTCATATAACTTTTATTGTTTCTTTGTTATGTAGAAGACTAAAGCCTCTTTAAGCCGTGGCACGCATTTTTCAACCTAAGGACGAACCTTGTTTTTGTAATATCAGAGTGTAGGCTAACAAACATAAAAAATAAGAATGAACTTTTTTTAGAGAATCCAAGTTATTATTGTATATCATTTAATATATGTTCCTCATTAGTTTCGCCTATGAGAGCCACAATAACGTAGTGGTTAGTTCATTTGCTTAGTAGTTCACTGCAGTGACATTTTTTTCCGACTGTCTATATACAGGGTCGTGGGCCAAACAAAATGAGAACATCGCGTAAAAGTAATATAATTACATCAAAATTGTTTTAACTGTATCCATGATAGCTTACATTGTTTACTCATTTACTTACTTACCTTTTTAGCTATATGATGTTTTTATTTCGACAATTTCCGGGCACAATCTTTGATTTTTAATATGCCAATTGTTTACATCTGCAGGTTTTAATTTGTTACCAAGAATGACAAAAATTACTGCGGAAGACCGTATTCTTTAAACGAGTGGCGTCGATGATTAGAAAAATTGAACATGATTTCTTTCTTTCTTTCTTTCTTTCTCGAATCCTGTATGCCTCACAGCGTCAGGTCAGGAAGAGATTTCTAAAACGGGCCCTAGTATGCGCTTCGTAGATAGTCTCTTTCGTCGCCTCTGTTATCTCTGAGGTCCATCTTTTGCGTGGGCGGCCTTTTGCTTTGTACCCATTGTATCGGAGCAGCATTGCTCTTTGGGGTGCACTGTCTGATGGTAATCTGCTTACGTGACCGAACCATTTAATTTGTTGTTTCTTGATGAAGTCTAGTACTGATGTTGTACCCACTTTTTCCTGATGTCTTCATTTCTCAACCGGTCTCTTCTTGTTACACCCAGCATTCTGCGTAGACACTTCATCTCTGTTGTGACTAGTTTTCTTCTATCGTTTGTTGTCAGCGTCCAGGTTTGGCACTGGTAACATAATGTGGGAGAAAGATTGTGTTGAACATTGCTCTTTTGTGTTCATGGTGACGTGTTTGCATCTTAAAATTGGCGCCATTTGCCCTATCATTTGATTTGCTTTGTTGCATCTGTGTTGAATTTCATTAGTTATTCTTCCATTTGCTGAAAAAATGCTCCCCATTTATGTGAAATCTTTTGCTTGATTTAGTAGATGATTATCGATGGAGATGTTGGTAGTGTTTTCCTCTCTGGCGAATGTCATTACTTCTGTTTTGTCGATGTTAATTCTCATGTTGTATTCGTTACATGCTAACTGGAGTCTGTTGATGTGTTGTTGTAGCTGTTCTTCTGTTGTTGATATGATTGCCTGATCGTCTGCAAAAGAAATTCATTTAAGAGTTCTCCGAGGTTGTTTCCTTCGCTGGTGTTAGCTATTTTACAAATGTGGTCAATGTACGTGATGAATAGCAGCGGGGATAGTACGCAACCTTGTCTTACTCCTGGCCCTACGTGAAACTTTTCTGATAATCCTGTATTTGTTCTAATCGTACATTGGCTGTCAGTATAAATGTTCTTGCAAAGGTTGATTAGGTGTTCATTAACCCCATAGGTTGTTAGTATTTTCCACAACTTGTGCCTATCTACGCGGTCGAACGCTTTTTCCTCATCTACAAATGCAACGTGTAAATGTTTGTCGGATTCGATAGTCCTTTCTACTAACTGTCTGAGGGCGAATATTGCGTCTGTACAGCTTTTGTTCTTCCTGAATCCCATTTGGGAGTCATTAAGCTGTGGCTCGATGATGTGGCGGAGCCTTTTCTCAAGTATTTTGCAGAATATTTTCCCAGTGTGGCTCAGTAGCGCTATGCCTCTATACTTTGTATAGTCCCTCTTGCTACCTTTCTTCTTCCAGATGGGAACAATTGTAGCATTCCTCCAATCTTCTGGTGTTTCTTGTGTGATCCAGACTTGGTTGAATAGTCTATGGAGCCAGCTGATTCCTACCTCTTTAGTTGCTTTGATTAGGTCGGCCGGGATATTGTCTGGGCCTGGTGTTTTATTAGGTGGGGCCATATTTACAGCATTTCTGATCTCTGATAGTGTTATGCTTGGTTCTACTTCTGAAGTTACATTTACTGTGTGTTCTTGAGTGTTCGGTTGGTTCTTGAGTGTTGGTTGTGAATTTCTGCCGGCCTCTAACCGAAGTCGATTTTCAGTTTTCTTTGGATGCAATTTGTGTATTCTAGCCTGAATGTGATAGTCTAGTGCACCGTGTGACCCATCTAGGGAATTCCGAAGCCACTGGGACAGGCCTAGCAAGCCGACAGTGGTATAATCCAATTTGTGCTCGTAGAATTATGAAGAGATTTCGAAAAACGGTAAGCAGGGACACAGGGGGGAAACCAAGAAATAACACCAAGATATGCACTATTAATATCTGTGGAGCACGAGGAAAATTTCAAGACATCGTAGAACAAATGGAAAAACGTAAAATAGCAATATTAGGACTAGCAGACACACGCACCAAAGGACAAGGCTGCAAGAAGTTACATCTAGATTACACATACGCATACTCAGGTGTAGAAATCAATGCAAGAGCTAAACATGGCGTCGGATTCATCATTGACCCAGATCTAGCAAAGTCAATACTACACATAGGTTACATCTCAGAAAGAATAATGACAATCACAATACAGGAGAACGACATGGACACGACCTACATTCAAATTTACGCGCCGTGTAATAGTGCTGGAGATTCATTGCAGCCAACCTTCGATGTGGAGACGGCACCTGATGATGATGATGTAATAGTGCTGACAATATAGAAGAATGCGATGAATTTTATGACGTCATTAGCGATACTATAAATAGAATCAAATCAGGGGAGACTACTTTCTATTGGGTGATTTTAATGCACATTTAGGTTCTGATAGGACAGGAGTTGAGACATATCTAGGTCACTTCGGAGACAACACTAGTCAGAGAAATGGAAACGGCATAAGACTTCTGGAATTGTGTAACCAGCATGACCTAATTATTACCAACACACAATTTCAACACCGGCAATCACACATTTATACTTGGTACAAATGGAACAACTTAGACTGCAAGAGCCAAATAGATTTCATTCTAGTCAAAAGATCAAAAGAAGGTCAGTGGTAGACGCTAGGGCTATACCAAATTTATGCATAGACACGGACCACAAAGCGGTAGTTATGACTATCAGAACACACAAGAAGAGTACCAGAGGGCAACACACGACTACAAAAGAAATAATCAAAATCAATAAATTAACAGATGTCAACACACAAGAGTCATATCTTCAAAGAGTCACAGATAATTTTGTTAAACTAAATGAAGAAAGCAAGTCAGTAGAAGAAGAATGGACAGTATTTAAGAGAACTTTATTAGAAGCAGCCAAAGAAACATGCGGAACAGCAAAATACAGAGGTACCCGACCAAAAGCACAACTTGGTGGAATGACGAAGTAAAACTAGCGGTAAAGGAGTAAAAACACAGATACAACTTATGGGCAAAAACAAACATCAAAACGACCTCACTGAGTATAGAACAGCTAGAAAACAAGCCAAGGAGATAATAAAGAAGTCTAAAATACAAGCATGGCAAGATTATGGCGAAACATTAAATTCAGACTACAAAAATTCAACAAGACATTTTTACAAGAAAATTAAAGCTATGCTGGAAAGACAAGAACAATATGACCCAACTGAAATTATTAACGATGAAAACGGCCAAGCTCTTAATGATCCAAAAATGATAATGAACAGATGGCGGCAATACTTTAGTGAACTTCTCAACCTACAACAAGAGGACCAACCGAACATGATTTCTGATTAGCTAAATACTTGGCAAACAAAATTACATGAAACAATATAATTGAATTAAATAACATTTCTAAATAACGCGTATGTTACGCGATGTTCTCATTTTTTTGGCCCACCCTGTATATATATATATATATATATATATATATATATATATATATATATATATATATATATATATATATATTATTATTAGACGAGACAAGCATTCTCAAGACTCGAAGCTGAAGTCAAGTGTACTTAGTTGAGTCTAAAGGCGCAAAATATCGTATCTTAACCATTGCAAACTAAAATCTATTTGTGTGATACAAATTCTGATTTTTAAAAAATATGGTTAGAGCTAAGTAACTTTAATCGCCCGAGTGGTTACCTGGGCCCAAATTTGGGGTGTAAAGAATAGAACCACTGTTACCTGCCATGCATGTCGTAAGAGGCGACTAAGGAGGTTTGGTTTAAATAGGATACACGTGTCCTAAACGTGTAGAAGTCTATGCGTTTAGAGGCCTACCAAACCAATGTGCAACGTACACACGTTCTTGGCAAAGATCAAACATATGACAAAGAGTGATTAAAATAGGTCGTAAAGAACGAACGCAAAGAAGAAAAAGAAGTAACTTTAATTGTATGGTAAGAGTTAAAAAGTGGTTATGTTAGAGAAGTGGTTCTCAACATTCTTTCAGCTGGCCCCCTCCCTCCTCTGAACATGAGACAAGAATCCTTATTTTTTCTTTCTATTCCTTACACTTACCCCACCCCTCCCGCAGAATTAACTTTAATTTTCAAAGAGCTAATGCTTTTTCCTTTATTTCTCAGTTCGAGCGTTATAACATCACTGTCCCATAAAACAGTAACAATGAAATTGAGAAATGTAAACATCCCCAACAAATTTTACAAAATAATTTGAGAAAAAAAAGTCAACATGAGACAAAATCAATGATGGTTATTGGTTATTTTCAAAATAAATTTTGAACTTATAAATAATAATAATAATTTCTCTCGTACCGTTATACGTTACATAGGGCCTGCAAGTAATTTCTCCATATCGCTCTATCCTGGGCAACTCGCTCAATCTCCTCCATTGAACTGAGACCGATATTTCCTGCCTCTCTCAGCAAAGTTCGTTTCAGGGTCTCCTTAGGTCGACCTCTCTTTCTTGAACCCTTTGCGTCCCACTTCAATACCTGCTTTGATATTCGTTGATCATTTCTCCTCAAGGTGTGCCCAACATATCTCCATCTTCTCTCTCTTATAACAGTTGTCACTAGTGGTTGACCAGACATGTCTCTGATTTCATCACTTCTCTTGAATTCGTTCCATTTTATATTCATTATTTTTCGCAGACATCTATTTTCAAATGCATTCAACTTGCTTTCTATATATTTAGTCATTTTCCAACTCTCGCTAGCATATGTTAGGATTTTGAACTTATAGTTTTCATGAAAAACGTATTTTAGCTAGAAAAAAAAAACTATTTTGTATAAAAACTTATTAAAATACAAAATTCAATAAATTTTCACAATACTACCTTCTTCAGGGAAACTGCCTCTCATGTTGAGAATCACCGTTCTTGTTCGAGAGCTAATAATACAATATTTTTTTTTAAGCGCTAGTCATATCTATTTTGCTTTCAGTGTGCAGTAATATTGCGTGATGCCAACTAATGCAAGCTGCTGCTATAGATAGCGCACCAGCAACCGTTTATCACTGAATTCCAACACAATAAAATTGTCATTTCTGTCACTCAGTGGGATCATGTGTTGGGTTTTCGAGCTGTTAGTGGTATTAATCTCTGTTGTGACTAATTACTTATGCGTGGTTTAGACACAAACACACACTGTGCGACTCAATACTGGGGTTGCCATATTTTGATCTTCCGAAATGAGGACATTTCTAATAAAATTAAATTCCATTAAAATTGTGCATCATGTATATTTTTCTGATGACCTGAACTTTTTTAAAAATGTCTTTCTTTTGCATAAAATGTCCATAAAATTGCCTGCATGTGAAATATTTGAAATTAAATTTTACAAGTGAAATTGGCTATGCTAAGACGATGTCTCTCATTGGTCCATTTGGGCCAATTAAAGAACTTTCAACAGAAGCATTGTGTGCTGGAATAGACAAACACACACTGGGTGACTAATACCTATTGATTGTTTAGACACAAACACACACTAGGCGATTCTATACTTATATGCGTGGTTTAGACACAAACACATACTGGGCGAATCAATACCTATGCATGGTTTAGACACAAACACACACTGGGTTTCTGAATCTAAAATTGATACTTTTCATGTCTGTTTCAGTTTCAGTTTGGAATATCTTCATTGCACTCGGACATGTCCATAGGTGCTCCGATCTCCTTCGCAATATCTCCATCAGCGTTCAGCGACTGACCGTACCAGTTCTATTTTGATTGACGAGCCTACTCGTATACCTGTTGTACCGTTCTTTCTTGCCACCAATCTTCAAACCCAGTTCTCGCAATCTAGTAGTTGACGTGGATTGGTTTAGATGAAGGTCTTCTCTGCGGCCACGCTCTATGAGGGCGTTCACGATGTCAGCTCTGTCCATTGGCTGGCCGTCTGATATAGCTGCAGAGCCAGCCAGCCTGTCTGCTCTCTCATTGCCAACGACACCATGTGCCCCGGAACAAAGACAAGTGTAATTCTGCAAATTGTTGACGCCTGCAGTGATTCAGTCCATTGATACTTTTCATATTTATAATGTATTCTTGTATATGTTTTAAATGACGAGCACTTTGTTTGGTTACACATTGTCACAACATGTTGATCAAAAGTTGATTTAAACAATTTATACTGTCTTGAATACTCTGTTAGGTCCGTGCTTTTCATTGGCCATAGCCCACAATCAAGAGCTGTTACGAAGACTTTCTTAGGCGAGAAAGAGAACCGTTAGTATTTGTCCCCGTGGTCAAAGTTTCCCGGTCTACACAACTAGGAGGTCGGTTTGGTTTGTGTGTTCTACGGGTAAACATAATTTTCATTTTCGCCCTTCATAAGAAAGACACTTAAAAAACGAAATAAGATAGTTTTACAAAATACAAAATGCACTTTGTAAAATTACCTTACTTTGTTTTTACGTGTTTCGTCTATTACGGAATATGGAGCTACGTCCGTATTTTTCACTGATCATTGGCAAACGTCGGGGGATGTGGTCAGCATCACTTTGACCGCTTTTACTTCCCATTGTTTTCTGGTACCCTATAATGGTCGACCTGAGAGCCGTTACTGCCTCAAAAAGTCCACTCCTACTATGGAAATGAACCCTAACCACGCGCTTAACATACCGAGTGCACCTACAAATAAGCTATATCATGACTCTCCAATGTGAGGATACCAAGTGAGTAAACCACCACAAACAAAACCATTAGGTAGAGAAGGACAAGCAGTCGCTACACGAATGGTACAGCTAGTATTACTTTGAAACCTGCGAGACTACACTTACGACGTCGTATCGCTTAGTCAGCATGATATTATCTAAGATTGTAAGATTTGTATTGCTGAAACGTAATGCCAAGATAGATAAGCCTGCCTCGACGGTCAATAGCCGGCCATGAAAGTTGACTCCGGGTTGGTGAACTTTGACTAGCCGTTGTCATATTATCCATTTCTGGATAGTTGCTATTTTCATTCTTCTTTCGGCCAGATAACGTGTAGCCCGATCAGCAAACGGATTTAATTGCTTTCGATGCGAACTACATTTCCTGATGTCGTAGCTATATTGACATTCATTGTGCATAGGATGTTATTATAACCAAGCCTTGCAGACATATGAATTTCCTGCCTCTGTTGTGATATCATAGCCAAAGGGGTATCTGGCGTAGAGGTTAGGTGCTCGTCTCTAGTGCCAAATATATCAGGTTCGCTCCATCGTGGAGACATCTGGATCTCTTTCCATGATCTCAGTGTAGGTGAGATCGAGTTCATAGTCTTATCGGAGACGGGCGATAAAACGTAGGTCCCGTGTTCAATTTGAGCACATAAAAAAACCCTTGGCAGTTCAAAATACCGGTATTTTCCTGATACTTCCAGCTCTCTGATTAGTCATTTCATCTCTGTCGTGACTAGTTTTCTTCTATTTTTTATGTCAGCGTCTAGGTCTGGTACTGATAGTATAATGTTAGGAGATAGATCATGTTGTGCAATGTTCTTTTAGTGTTCATGGTAACATGTTTACATTTCAAAATTGATGTCATTTGTCCTACAATTTTATTTGTTGTATACTTTCTTGCATTTTATCAGAATATTTTTTGGTGCAGTATTCGTATAGTATTTGTTGAAAAGTTAAACCTTTTTTACAGTTTTATACTAGACTAGACTTAGACTTAGACTTAGACCTAGAACTAGATTAGACTAGAAACCTTTTTTACAGTTTGTGTATCTTCATATGTCAACAGCGGCTTCGAAGGCGGGAGCTGGAACAGCCTGGTATCGGGCTCAGGGCACACCAGAGATTATTGTGGTTAAGTGGCCAGAACCAATCAGAAAGCAATGGTAAACTACTGATTGTATGTTGCCAAGAACTTGATGCAGAACATGATGAATATGACCATCGACGAAGTGGGTGAACTGGCTAGAGACAATGAATTTCAGATGTGCTACAAAGAGAGCAACGTCCTATAGAGGATACGCACCTTGATGATGATGATGATGATATCTTCATACCTTTTAAGAATTCTTTATGATTTTTTTTCTTTCACTCATTGTTATGGTCAAATTGCAGAGATGGTTTATCTTGTATATAAACGGTATTCATGTTTAAACATAAGACCAGCAGTTATTTTTCTTAGGTCGCACTTCCAAGTTGAAAAGAGAAAATGCCAGTGGGTCTGGCATACCCTATGGAAGTCTCAGTCAAGTGTTACTAAAAAAGCATTTGAGTGGAACCCGCAAGAAAAATGGAAAAGGGGACGCCCTAAACAGCTCTGGAGGCAGAGTCTTCTTGAGAAACTGTAGGGTGCTGGACTATCCTGAGAGGATATAAAGAAAACAGCAAAAGATTGGGAATAGTGGCGAGCAACTGCTGAGGTCCTTTGCTCCACAGGAGTAGAGAGGAATAAGTAAGTAGGTTGCTCTTTCTTAACTAAACTTTCTTAACTTTTGTCTGCTAGAATGGATTTTGCACGCCACATTTTGGTGATAGTCTGATTTATAAGGACAGGTAGTCTCATTCATTTATATTGCTTTTATATATCATGCAGTCATCATCATCCAGTAGCTTGTCCCTTCCGGAACTTAGCTCCCATGACAGCAGTCCTGAAAAACTTTCTATTCTGCACAAGTTGAACGGTGTCAGCAGTAGTCATTCTCAGATTGTCAATGACATCTTGCACCCATCATCTTCTAGGTCTTGCTCTCATTCTTCTTTCAGACATCATTCACTCCAAAATTATCTTCTCTAGGCACTCATGTCGTTTGATGTGTCCGAAATATTTAATTTTCCTTGATTTTATGTTCTTTAATAGCCAACTCTCTTTAATATCAAGCTGTTGTAGAACAGAAGCAATGTATGATAATCATACAATAGTAATAAGTAAAACCACATCCTAACGCTGGTTTTTCTCACTCACTGTTAATGCAACACAACATTCACATTTATAGTTCAGATCAAACTTTTTGGGATGCTAACAGTTTATGGAGAATGAAACTCTAGTCCATTTGATATGTATATCAATTATTTTATTTCTTTGAGATCACATAAACAAATACAAAAATAACACATAAATAAACCTGTAGATTATGCACAAACTTAAAATGAAGGAGTTACATCAATTATTAATTAATCATCATCATCGATACTTCTCTGTGTGCCCATAGACAGAGCAGGCAGAGAAAGAAAATGTTGACAATTCCATTCTACTACTTTGGCATCCAGATTTTCATGAGCAGTTTGGACTTTTTCTGTCTCTCTTTCTGTGGTTATTTTTTATGGAGTGAGGTTACCAACCACACATCTGACCCCTCTTAGCCGCCTTTTACAACATGCAAGAGGAGACAGTGGTTTTGTTCTTCACTCCCCAGGAAACCACATGAGGGTTATTATTATTAATTACTAAGTAAGTAATAGTTTGTAACTAAAGCATGTTCTTAAAGTTACTGGAGATGTGATAGTAATAATTACATCATTGTTTCAACTGAATGAAGGTAAAATCTCATTTGCACGTATCCATGATTGAGGATTGGCAATGCATTTTGTAGTAAATACAGTTCTCAGACAACCTGTTTGAATCAAGTTCTCAGAATATTTGGTCTGGACAAACTCCGCAACCACGAACTACAATCAGGATGAAGTGTACACTGGGAAAAGACAAATGCTGGAGCTGGATGTGCCATTTATTCAGAAGTGATCTAGAGACCATTACATGAGCTGCCATGCAGTGGACGTCACTTGGAAGATGAAAGAGGGACAGACCAAAGACAACCTGGTGGAGATATTGAAGAGATATATGGTATAAGATAGTCATGCGACTCTGCAAAATATAGCTATGGTCCAAGCATGATGGAGAGATTTTGCTGGTGTTCTGATAGATGTTACAAGCTATGTCAGCAACTGATTGCTTTGTCAGTCCATGTACAAGGAGAATAAAAGTCTATAAGTACTTCTATAAGTATTCACCTCTTCAGTCAGTAAAATTTGGACACTTGTTTGCCTCAACAACCAAAAGTGGTTGTAAAAGATAAAAATGTTCACTCTGCCATATAAAAAATAAACGGAAATCCACTACATTATAATTCCAACAAAAAATAA